>VALG01001718.1:0-24164 GCA_009835305.1 Ipomoea purpurea
TTAATTAAGTTTCATGCCTGTATTGTATCTATTGTATATTTTTTACCCAAATTTAAGAGTAAATTAAATAAAGTTTAAATTGTGAAGAAAGAGTCGGTTTTATGAAGATTGGTATTAGATGAATTTCAGGAACCCTTGTGAGGATAGATTATGAAATTGTTTAAATTATATCGATGATATATTTTATATGTTTTATTTAGTTGTTATTTTCATGAATACCCAAGGATTTAATATATTGCATGTAACTATAGAACTAACGATTGACACCAGTAATCACTACTATCACCTTATTATTTATTGTGTGTTGATGATTTTAATTGTTTGGGATTTAATATATAAGGGTGTAGTTGCACTTACTGATAGTTTGCATTTTGATGTTAGTAAAGTTGTCTTTTTTTGATGAAATTAAAATCGTTATGATATATTGATTGATAATGACTGTATGTAGTTTTCAAATCCACTTTTAAGAGATTTAATAGTTTTTTATTATTTTTCTTTTTATTATTAAATCGTTTATAATGAAGGTTGTCGGGTGATTTATCGCAGTTTCCTTTTTTCATTTTGAATAGCTTAACAATCTTGTTACGCCCTATATAAATTTCAACCTCTCAAAATAATTATTATACTCCAAATAAAATAAGGAACTTTGAATCCATTCCAATACCGTATGCTTAGATAGCATATAGTAACCTCTCCCATGTGGGAGGTCATGAGATCGAGAGCTACAGTGAAGTGAAGGCGTCGTTGTAGCTTTCAAAAAAAAAACTTTGAAACCATATTTTTCTTTCATAATATATACTATACATTAATTAGAAAAATGACAGTATATACAATACATTCTGAAGCATTTATTATAGAAAATACTTTACACAGAAGCAACAACTTGAGTCCATCTCACTCAATATATCAAAACAATCTTTAGATCAGTCAACACACTTAAACAAATATATATAGTGTGATATTTCTTGGTATCATTTGAAAATAACATGTAGCTTTTTAAAAACATGAAAGAATATGCAGTCGATTTGTCTTATAATTGCTTTGCATTTCTTAAGGTTAACGTAATCATTAACTTATACCATTTTTTGTCCATTTAAATATAATTATATTTTTAAAAAATACAGATTATAGAGTGCAGAAAGCCAGAAACTTCCATAATTTAATTGTTGTTTTAGTTATATTATATATAATGATTTTAAAAAGTACAGATTATATAGGGTGCAGAAAGCTAGAAACTTTCAAAATGTAATCGTTGTTTTGGTAAAATGACTTATTGCATTAGTTTATTTATTGGGGTAAAAACTAAAATCAAAAAAGGTAAGAAGGATATAATTTTTGGTTAGCTGATGCCTAATTGACCTAATTATGAAATCACCATTTATCCTTGGCATTCCTAATATTTATCTTTTTTGTTGTTGTTGTCCATCTGCCTTGCCATTTTTCTTTCTGTTTCTGTAACAACAATAATAATGTTTTCCTTTTTTATTTCACTCATCCTTGTAATAATAATATAATAATAATAATAATAATAATAATAATAATAATAATAATAATAATAATAATAATAATAATAATAAGAGTAGACATATGTAGTGGGCACCCAATTTCCAGCAGCAAAAAATGAAATGAAGACATGTAGTATGTGTTTAGCAGTTTATAAGGAGCAAGTGGTGTCCCTTTTGCACTGACTTTAAGCCACACTTGTCTGCTTAATATTTAAATTCTGTGTTTGGTTTCATGGAGCCCCAAACCTAGTTACGACACACAACTAGGTTAGGGTTGAACACAACTGTTTTGTTACACTTTGGTTCTATATATCTCCATCATTTAAATTTTAATTTCAATTTATATTTTATTAACACAAAGAAAAATGAAACAAAAAAAGGGTTTGCAGAGGACAAAATGATGCAAGACAAATATGCACCAAATAGATCACATAGCCTTTCCTTCTACACATAGGTTGTTGCTTCATCTCTCAATACTATATTTTTCTTTCCTTTATTTATTTATTTATATTTATTATATTGGCAGTATTTGCTTTGCCATTTTGCCTTCCTTTATAATAAAAACAAATTATTATTATTTGGAACATAGGTGAAAAGTGAAATTTAAATTTAAACCATCCGTTACTTCAATTCGTCAGTTTTTTTCCTTTCTTCAATTTTCTATAATTTATTATTCTCTATTTTTTTGAATTAGAAAAATGTATAATTATATATTTTGTATCGTTCTTCTTCAAAGTTAGCATTTTTCTGGTTAATAAATACACATATTTCTCCCGTTAATAAACACATCCTTAAAGTCACATGGCAATGTAACCAAGATTGTGTTTATTTTAATTCTCAATTTTTTTTTTATAATTTCTCTTCTCCATTCCTTATTTTCCAAATATACAAGTAAATATTTTCTATATTTTTCTCTCTAAAAAATGAAAATTTTATCTAGTTAGTAAACACACTACCTTTTTCCCCATAAAAAATTACTAAGATCTTGGTGGAGCTTGCTTTGAAATTCAGCTACTAGCCTACTAGAGTACTAGTACTAAGATAGGAGTACTAAGGTAAAAAAGAAAGAGTAGATACCATACAAGAGGCATCTTTTATGGGGTTCTGCATTGAGCCTTTAAACTTGAGCTGAATGCAAATTATATTTTCGACCAGGTTCACATTGTAATTCTGTTTTAGATTATGTACCTACAATTAACATATTATATACTTTCATAAGTTAACTGCAACAAGTACATTATTTATTAGCTGCAAACATATAATACGTTAACTGTGACAAGTACATAATATGTTAGGTACATAATCTGAACAAGTTTCACAATGCACATGATGGGCCCTCATTCGTGATAGGCAGCTAAAGGCAGTCATTTTCACAATTTTATTATCTGCATTTCATTATAACATTGCGTAAAATGGAAGTGGTATCTTCATCTACACTTATTAAAACTTCATTAATTGTAGATTCTACTTTCCTCCAGGCTACAAGGAAGCATATGCGTGTAAACCAAAAGATGGGAAAATAGTTTACTAAAATTCCTCTGGGATTGTTCAAGATCCAGATTTATATCAATTATCTTTGTAGCAACAAAAGTTGATATCCTCTCTCTACTCAAGAATTGTACATACAAATGGCTTTTATGGTTCATCGAGTATAAACACAAAGATACAGGTTAATTAATCACAAAATAGAAGAAAGGAAGAGGATATCTAACACAAAACGCTGCTCCCAGATGACCATTGTTGATGTAGTTCCTCTGTTTCCCCGATGGATGGAGGTCCAGAATGATGATTGCTTGGACTGCCAAAGGTCTAAGCGAAAATCGTCGTTCATAGTGCTGTGTGTGGAGCGTTAGAGTTCGTTCCTCCTTTTTCTAACCGAGGCTTGTTGTGACCTTCTTTCTTAGCTCTAGAATCACGGGGTTGGTTCCTCGTTATCCTTTTGAAATTTGAACCATTTCCAATTTGCGTACATACTTTCTCCATCTTCGAAAGGAAGACTGTTGGTTGGAAGGGGTTCTCTTTTACGGGTCATTGAAGAAGCTGGGATGCCCTGCCTGTATCTCTTTGCCATCCATTCTGCTTCCGAAAATACTTTCTGTAGAATCGGAACATCAATATATTTGTTCAAGTGACAATGCACTATGCACTATAGGAATAAGCACTAAAATTAAAACGTAGTTCTTGGGAGTACCTCTTTGTTTGATAAAAATAACCCCGGTTCACTTTCAAGATCTGCGATACTGCATTTGATAAAATTCAACAAAGAAATCGAGCTTTAACCTATGAATCGCCAAGAATCCAGAAGAGTATAAATCCTGGATGTATTTATTTCGCCTACCTCAGAGATATTTTGTCGGGAAACATTGACTTCACGACCAAAACTTTAACCTTCTCATTCACGGCTAACAAGTCACCAACTGAAGTAATCCGGCCTTTAGTGATGTTCGAAATGTGCAGTATCCCACTTAGAAACAATAAAAGGGCAAAGACCGTAGAATTAGCTTTGAAGGAAATTCTCAGATTTTCCTATTTCCCAAGCCTTTTTACATTTTTCAACCAATTAGACAATCATGTTACTCCAATCAAGTAATCGTAGTTAGATCTATATTCATACATTTACAAACCTAATCACCTTGCTTCATATTTTAGTTACTCTCACTAGAATGAGCTAAATTGTTAGGGAACTCACCTACGATTAGTTTCGCCTATCCTTATCTGTGCGCCATGTGGAAAAAGTTTCCAGACAGTTCCTTCCAAAAGTTTCCCCTCTTGAAGATTTAACATGTTCTGCATTCATCGCCAAGCCAGAGGTAGTTAAGATGAGGCAAACAAATGATTGAGAATTTACGAGAAAATAAGAAAAACAATTGTGAAAAGACAAATTAGAAACCAACCCAAGCTTCCTTCTCGGTCAGTATTAAGTCATTAGTTTCTTCGTTTATTCTGGCAATCAGTACATGTATCCGACGTCCCACCTGCAGCAATAATCACGCCATGACTAGGAGAACAAACTCGAGGGAAGTGAAACCTAAGCATAATTGCACGATAGAATTTATCGTATCCAAACAACTATTGAACAAGAACTGCTAATGAGTCCAAATGACGTATTCAAAACCACATGCAACCAACAATTCTCATAACAATATAAACATGGTGAACCCAAACTTACATTCTCCTTCAGCTCTCGGAAACTGTTTACTCTGTTCAATAACTCAGCCTTTGGAAGAAAGCACGCAATCCCTGCAAAACAATATTCGACACATTAATCTAGTTAAAGAGTAATCTTGGAGTGGATAGTTCAAAGGTTTCTTCGGTGTATTGGAGGGAAAATCACCTCTATTCTTGTCAGGAGACCACCAGTATTCCACTCGGTTATCTTGACCTCGATAGGTTCATTAAGGTGTTTGATCTGCAACAAATATTTGAAATAAAAACCGGTTAACACTTACACACTAATGGACAGTTAACACCCAAACTAAGAAATATAAGACTTAAACATGCTAAAATATGATCATTATTGTATATCCAAAGGATCAAGGGCTAGAAAGTGTATGAACAGTGATAAAGAAATTCCCTGAATAACAATGTTAATGCAAACTAGACTTTTAGTCACTACAATAACAACAGAAATAATCAATAGCTTAAGCACAATCAAGTAAAAGTGTAAAACAGACTACGAATTATCTACCTTACTCCAATTATCATGACTTATGAAAGCAACAAGATCAAAATGAAATGGAAGGTGACTTGTTATACAATGCTAAGCGATAACTGATACAAATTTGATTAAACAAATCATTTCTCTCATTTTCAAATCTGAATTGTTCTAGCCGTATTATGCAATGAAAGAAGAACTGCATTATGATACCAAATCAAAGAAGCTATTAGTGTTTCTATAAAAAAGGAAATGAAGTGAGAAAAGAACCTGCCTCACTCGATGCCACGCCATTCGTCTAAAGAGCCTCTTGAAGAGAGCAATGGCCGACCACTGAGAGTTCTTCCAAGAACCTCAGCAAACAAGACAGTCCCAGGATCCAACCACAGGCTTACCTAGCATTGGCTCCCTCCTAAGGCCTCATCATTTTTCACAATTCCCACCTTCCCTCCCACCATCACCTTCTCAGCATCTTCTCCAAGTCACACAACAAATCCCCATCATCCTTACCATGTAATGGCAACACATCCTTAGTCAGCATCACGCCCAAGAGGTCAGCACCAATATTCACATCAAGCTTCCTGTCATTGCCGGAAACCACCACCCACCACAAAATCACCTGGTTTAGCTCAAAATACTCAACAGTAACTTCCTTTCCTTCCTGAACAGCTTCACCCTTACTGCCCAGTTCAGAAACGGATTTCATCCTGCGAGAAGAGCGATGAAAAGGCTCCAAGAGTTCATCTTTACTAGGCTTTTTAGATTCCTCTTGGGTTTCTGCATCAGGCTGGTCGTTCTATTGCTTAGGAGACGGCTTATTTAGCAATTCAAGCTCCTCGCTTTTAAGCTTTCCAGGCAACTCAGAGCTCCCGAATTCCTCAATGTCTCCTGTTAGAGCAGAGTGGACCTGTACCCGTCTCAAATTGAAGAAAAAGCAAGGTTCTTGGAAGACCCAGAGGGGGGTTTGGGGGTTTAGCCTTGGGAGAGGTTAGAATAACCGGAAATTGAGCGGCGGTGCTGTATAGAACTAATTAAAGAGTGGGAAAGTTGGGTTGAAAATGGAGCAGTTACAGGATGAAGAAGGAAGGGCATGTTTGCTTTAACCTGCGCACCGCCTCATGTGCAATTGATCTCAAACCAGAACTGCTTCTTCGCTTTGCCGCTTCTTTTATCCTTTCTCTGGTTTGCCTCGTGGAGCCGTAGGCGCAGGCGCTGATATTTCTTTTATCCGTCGTGTATCACAGTAGCAGTAATGGTGGCACTTCGCCATTGAAGTATTGGCTCCTTCCGGTAACAATATATTTTAGGCATAAGCCCAAGAGTATAGTCCACTCATTGTCTCATACACATCATTTTGCATAAGCCCAAGAGTATATCCATGCTGTTTAATTTTGGGGTCGTTATATCATAGACCGTGTGTATGTGCATCGCGGTCAAAAACGGTACCGTTCTTTAATTAAAGAAACGACATGTCGTTATAGTTAACGGAGTCCGCTTTGTTTGGTGTATTTAAATATCAACTGACACTACATATATCTAAACCGACACTACATTTATATCAAAATGATATTGTAGTTATAATGAAATGAACTGAAGTTTGATATTTTGTGTTTAATATTACTTTTAGTGTAGTTTCTAAATATACAGTTTGTATACTAATATTTAATTTAATATTATGGAAAAGTTGAATTACAAATTATTTTAGTCAAATTTCGTTAATTAAATCAAACACCTAAAGTAAAGTGGATGGAGTATTATTTAAAAAATTGCATTACACATTAAAGAGTTATCACACTATTTTTTTATATTTGATAGATGATTTATTTAAATTACTTTAATTAGGTTTTGTTTCTTTTTTTTTCTTTCCGCCAGCCACTATAACGCGTATAGTGAAAAAACATGAAAATATATACTTCATGACTTACCCATTTACATTCATAGGGTCAATAGTATATTAAAACCAAATTTGAAAGCAATAGGTTGCGGGGGAGAAATTAAGAATAGGATCATTTCCATTAAAAAAAACATCCCTCAAATTGTTAGCATTGATGTTAACATTATTGCGTCGTGTGTCACATCTTCATACGTCATAATTAATTATAAAAATAAATAGGAATAATAAAATATTATAATTGTAGAACAAATATAAACGCACGTCCGTGCATATTAATGTTTAGAAATTAATCATTTGCATTAAACTTATTGTGTTGACTAATGATATCCAGTATAATGTACTACAGCTATACAGCTTATACATAATTATCTTATTAGAGGCAACACCAGGTCACCAGCAGTAGTTTTATAGTTTTTTTTTTTTTCTTTCAAACCTGATATAAAAGAGAGAATGAATTTCTTTTGAGTTAATATACTCAAAAATTGTCCTCGACTATAGTGGTTTTTCTTAATTCGTCCTAAATGACTTTGGTGACCTAATATTGTCCCAGACTTTTGTGTTTCGCTCAATTTAGTCCCAAACTTTTGTGTTTTTGCTCAAGTTAGTCTCTCATGTGTTATTCCGTATATTTGTTTTTAAAAAATAGATAATTCAGTAATTTTAATATTGGCATCTCTTTACTCATAGACATGTGAAGTACGAAATCATTTTTTTTTACGAATTACTCCCAAAATCACTCTTAAACCTGCGAATATAAAATTTGATTCGTAGGTCTGGGAGTAATGGCAAATTATGCTGGCGCACGGTGCGCACCTTGCAAGGGTGCGACGCGCTAAAACGGCGTCGTTTTTTACGGAAAACGACGCGTTTTAACTAAAAAAAATAAAATTGTTCGAAATGCGTTAACGCGTTAACGGCATATTCGTTATGAAATGAATATACGTTATAACTTATGAATGTAACAGTTATAGAATTATGATAGTTATAGTATGGAATTATGAACTTACATTATGAACATAGAGTTTCGAAAATTATGAATGTTCTTATTGAAAATGTATACAGTATAGAATTATGAATGTACATTATGAATTATGGACATTTATGGAATAATGTACAGTTGGAATTAGATGTACAGTTATGGAATTATGAATGTAAGTTCATGGATATGAATGTACAGTTATGAAATTATGAACATAGAACTCTGACATTAGGAACTTTACAATTATGAACATAGAGCTTCGAAAATTATGAATTTACAGTTATTTGAATTATGAATGTAAATTTACGTTAGGAATTATGAATTACAGTTATAATTATGAATGTACAGTTATGAAAATTATGAACACAAAGCTGTGAATATGATCTCCTATACGAAACGTCTGAAATTTAAATAAAAAAAAAAAAAAAAAAAAAAAAAGAGGAAGATAACGGTGCCTGACGGCACCGTTATCCGTGCCCATGAAGCACGCTGGGCACGGCCACGGCATAACTATCCGGGAGTAATGCTGGGTGTAATTCGTGCAAGAAAGAAGATTTCTTACTTCGCATGATAAAGTAAAGAGAGGTCAATATTGATATTATTGAATTGTCCCTTTATTTAACACCAATTTGACGGAATAACAAACGGAGGACTAAATTGAGCGAAACACAAAAGTCTAGGACAATATTAGGTCACCAAAGTCATTTAGGACAAAATGAGAAAGAACCACTATAGTCGAGGACAATTTTGGGTATTAACTCAATTTTTTTAGTTCTTAAAATTTTTCGTTGTATGATAGGTCTTGTCGGAAAAACAAAGTTAAGTTTGAATCGTTGAGGGTGTCATCTTTTTTTTTTTTTTTTTTTTTTTTTTTTTTTTTTTTTTGATTTTGTTTTGTCTGACAAAAACAAAAAAATAAAATAAAATAAAATAAAATTCTTTTCAATTGATAAGGTTGTTCTTAGGTAATTATTATGGGGAGATTTCAACTAAAGTTGGTTTGACCATGATAGCAATACAGAAGATCGATGTACAATATATCAAGAAACCAAAAGTGAACAAAAAAACACAACAAAAACTTTGTATATGTACAAACACCCAATGCACACTATAATAAAATTGACTTTGTACAACCCTTATAATTTTGAGTATCAATTTATTTTCATAACATATCCTTATTGTATGTTAATGTTTATATTGGATCACCCAATAAAATCAATAATTATCAGTATTGTAACACACGATATTTATAGTACATAATGAAAAATAAAAAAATAAAATTACCAGCAAGTACTAGCTGGATGTCTGTATGGGTGTATGTAATTAATTCACTAATCGTTGACTATATCACATGCTATCATGCTACGTTTCATGTAAAATTATAACAAAAATAATTTTGTGATGCATACACAAAACACTTGTCACACAATGGCAACAAATGGTTTTGTTTATTAGACTATTATAATATTATATTCATATTCTTTCGTTTTGGAAAGTGATTGCGAATATTAAGTAATCATATTAATTTTGAAATTATATCCCTCGAAATGACAAACTTAATTTCTTTCAAATATAATAAAATATTAAATATTTGTGTTGAATATTAAAAAATATTTTTAAAGGAAAATGTATAATTACTCTTAATTTAAAATTATGTTATTATCAACACCTTTTAAGAATAACACCACCAATAATTTTTTATTATTTTTATTTTAGTTTTTATCAGATTTTCCTTTGTTGGGTGGGAGAGGATAGAGAGTGTGTAGGGTTTCATACAAATGATATTATTATTATTTTTTTAATTATTTTTTTTATTTTTTTTTGCTCAGCTTTTGTGGAAAAAGAGCGAAAAAAAAAAAGGAAAAAAATGTCTCGGTGTGTACATGAAACATACGCATCCACTAGGTGCGTTAAAAGTCACGGCATCACTAACATTTTTTCTTGCATTTTTTAAATTCTTTTCTCTCTCTTTCTTCTTATTGGCACCCCTTCAACAAATGAGGATGCTCTAAGACCTTTAGTATATATGTCTATTTGATTATTAAAAGTTAAAACAATATAATGAATATATAATTTATTATTACTCCGTAATTACAATTACAAAATGGCAACAATTTATGAATTACATCGATTACAATATATTCATGATTGAGATATGGTTGTATGGATGTGATGTGGTCTATGTCACCCTATAATATTCGGTAGGTGGCTTGCTTGCACATTGAAAATGATATGATTAATTAAGTAGATTTAGACTAACCCGTAGTAAAATGTTACCTTAATTTAATTAGCTAATGATCATCATGAAGTCATGAACGCAATGATTACTATAACTTATTGTGGTGAACAAAATTCCGCTAAGATAATTTCATTTCTACGCAGTGACCGGAGAAGGCTACAAAATGAAATAAATGGTTTTAGGTGTCGGCATATATGTCAAAAATGTCAAACTGACAATAATATGCACGCACGCGCACACACAGGGACAGTGTTTCTCGTACGAATTCACCATTAGATATATATGTAATATTGCAACACACAATGTTAGGAAATGCACCACAATGAAATACTATACTTCAATGCACGACACTAAAAAAATGATCACACCTAATGATGCATTTTCGAACACTTTGTGGTGCATTTATGCATAACTAATGGTGAGTGATTGCACGACTGTATGAGAAGCATTGTCTGCACGGAAACCTGACCCTGCATATGCACACACATACACATACTATTGTCCAACCAAAGCCACTATCTTTCTTTTTCTTTTTTTTTTTTGAATACTAGTGACTCTATTACAATGTATAGTAGTATATGTTCATAACTACTTTTTCAACCAAGAGTCCATTTGAAAAGCAGGAAAATGACTGCTGGAAAATGAGTCCAGAAAACATTTTTTCATTTCCGGTGTTTGGTTGCATTTTGTAAAATTTGGTGTGTTTAGTTTATTTTATGGAAAAATGGGTAGAATTGTATGTTTATACATTTTTACGGAAGTCATTTTCCGCCAAAATGACATCATTTTCCCCCGTCAATGGAAAATGCTTTCCGAGGGCCAATATCGCCTCCACTGAAACTCAAACTCAGAACTTCTCTTATGAGGGGGTAACTTAGTGTCATTGGACCACAAGGACTACAGTCGCTATTTAAATGTGGATTCTGGGTGAAATTGAACAATTTATTTCAGTCTAAGTTATTTATATTTGACTCAAATTAAGAAGGTTAATAGACCATTCATACGAAACTAAATTTAAAACTTTTTAATTACGAGCCAATTTTCTTATCAATTTATTTGAGATTGCCGCAATTGTATGTTCACTATTTTATTAATATAAAATTCAAGATTCCGAATAAGTATAGTAGCCATCAATTATATATTTTCAAGCATCACATGCCGCGGCCGGCGCCCCCCTTGTTATGTTTTATTTGATAGCGATCAATCGGAATCCAAGTCAAAATTTTGTTCATTTTTTCATAGCCATTTATTATAGCGTCGATCCACCAATTTTTCTCTTTGTCTAATCGTTTATTACGTGAAATTTCAAAATTTACATGCATGGGAAAAGGCGGCCAGTGAGGGATCAGAGATGTAAAATAAATAGCAAATATTACTTTTTTGTCTGGACTTAATATTTGTTGTTCATGTTAGAGACAAAAAATGCAACAGTCCATATTCCTATGATTTAATCATCTGCACGGTATGACGCCACATTAACTTTACAAGTGATTGAGGTCGAGCCATATTAGGAAGACTTATGTGACAGGTTTAACTGAAAGCGTATTAGTAAAAATTAAACTTGTAATTTTTTAGTACAAGAATCATCATGTTTTATATATCAATTTATTCACTCACTCATCATTTTAGAGCGCCACATGCATAACGTACTCTTAGGGGGTGTTTGGTTGGATGGAAAAGATTTTTCCAATGAAAATATTTTCATAAAAATTGAAGAAAAATTTATTTTCTAATGTTTGGTTCATGAAATTTATTTTCCATTATTGAAAAATGATTTCCTTACTTTTGAGGAAAACAAATTCTGAGGTGCAACTTAATATTTTATTTTCCTTGATAATTGGAAACAAAAAATAAGATTGCAAGATTATTTTACCCTTGTGCTTCTTTCTTAATACATATATACATATAAATAGCAAACCCTAGGCTTTTATATATATATATATATATATATATATATATATACTCATTATTCCTTACGATCACAAATCTAACCAAACAATGTAATCAATATTTTCAATAATTTATTTTTTATTAACCAAACAATGAAGTTCAATTCATCTTCTAAATAATTACTTCTTCATAGAATTTTAATTCTATTTCTATTCAAATATTTTTCGCGAATCAAACGAGCCCTTATTGTTGAGAAGCTAATGTGTAACTATTTAGACAAGGTGCCAAGAAAGAGTCTAAAGTAAAACATGATGAATGAAAATTAGAGTGACAACGTAACCGATCGGATTAATCTTTTGAGATGAATTTTAATATTGGAGGGTTAGTGATGAATGTACAAGCACACACAGACAAACCATAATTGCAAGAATATTTTAAGATAACGAAAAAGGTTAATAAAAGCAGTGTATGCAGTGCATGACAAGTGGCATGATTTTGTTTGACAATATGACCAAAAACAGCCTATAAATTAAGCAACTGGTTCACTTTTATCACTGCACTGCTTTCTGACTCGATCAGGATCAAAGTTCCCCTTTTCCTTCAATTCTCAGAAATTAAAGAAGAAGCTTCCAAGCAGTAGCAGACGGAGACAAAACAGCCATTGCAGAAATCTACACATCTTTCCGGCGGCCAATTGTTTGCTCCACCGTACCGGCGGCCTCTTTCGTCTAAAAGGTATGCTTTGTTTATAGTTATATATATAGTACGGTCTCCATAAAACCTAGCTAGCTAGCTAGCTACCTTGAATATTATGATTCTCGATCAAAAGTATGATGAAGCTATATGCATATGCAATATGCATATAAAGCATATTCTTTTAATCTTTTTTGGTAGTATATATATGACAACGACATTGGAGAGTTTGTCCTTAGTTTACTAAGCTTTTTATACTGATTAAATTATTATTGTTTTTTATTATATATACACATCTTAATTTAAAGAACTGTAATTGGCTACATTTAATTTTCGTCTTATCCCTACTCACTAATTAAAACTTGTTCCTTTAGGTTGCAAGAAGCTGAGCCGCGACTGGCTTCTCTTGCGACCGTGGGCTGTCATCATTGACTTCTTTTTGCATTTCCTTCTTTCCTCATTTTTTTTTATTAATTATTATTATTCTTAAATAACTAACTCTACACATACCAGTACTCATATTGACTTTCTACACCTTTCTAACAGAAACAATAAAATTTTGACAGAATTAGATTAGAATAGATATTCTTTATTGGTTGCCTGCACCGCTCAATGTTTGGCTAGAAACAAAGAAAGGATTTGAATAAGAGGACCATATTGGACTCAATTGTAACTCTCAACTACTGGAATAACTACCTTATAGCTTCAGCGTCTTGGACAGACTGCAATTTCTGTATATCATCGACTTGGGAGTGAAGTCAATTCAGCCATCAAGTGAATTCAGGAAAAATTGTTTAAGGCCCCGAGATATGTGTACAAAACGTCAGTCCAATAACTCCTAAATAGTTAAGACGGATATAAGAAAAAACTAATCTAAAGGTCTGCATTTGACTACATACAGGATATAACTCTTGACGTAGTACATAACACTTGATACTAACATCCAACTATATCTATTTAGTGTTGTATTTAGATCAACTTAAAGAGGTATCGGGTATTCGGGACACGGTAGTATTCAGACACTCCTGTGCCACTACAACATGTCCACAGTTAAATTTTAATGAGTCCATGAGATTCGAAGTATATGATCAACTCAAATCACCAATACCACGGATAACTTATATCCGGATTGGTATGCTCTTTATATGCTTTGTTGACTAAAGGTCAGTAAGGTATAATGTTTACGGTGCTTTGTCGACTAAAGTCATACGACATTATTCTTAAACTTTCTAGCCCATATTTGATTACTTAAAAGAAACTTTGTATGTGAATACAAAAGAAAAAAAAACGAAAACAAAAAAAAAAAAAACAAAAAAAAGAGTAAAAGATGTAGACAAAGTTATTGTTTGCTGAAGGTAAGTCTTCAGGTATACTTAATACGCTGGCAATTCAATAAAAGAAGAAAAGTTAAAATTAAATGCTTATTGACAAATCACAAAATTAGAATAACGCGGATCGGAACCCGCAAAGTTAAACTAAGTCTCCATGTACATCGTAACCTCCAGACTCCACATAGTTCGGTTCGTGACTATACACCTTTGCATCCTATCTCACCACTCCACAACAATATATCATGACCGCACACCGAATTAACTATGTCTCTGCATTTTGAGGTCCTACCACAAAAATGATGGTTGGACTAGCTACGGGACAATTCAGGTTTTCAAACACCGACTCGGAAATTCCAATATTGCCAGAGTGTGATTCGACGAAGATGACAATATACAAATTTTACCTAACATGATCTCCAAAACAAGCAAAACCCACTTCCGATTTTTTCAAAGAACAGCTACCTATCGTTTGGTCTCTTGTGAGTACTCCATGGAACGACCACACTTGTCAGGTCGACACAGTTTTGTATCATTTACTAAATCAACGACGCAATAATGCAATTTGATATTTGTGACCTTAAATTCAGAAAATGCTTAATAAATTATCATTAAATGTTACATAGAGTTGAACGTTAAATGTAAATTGGATCGACGGAAATCGAGCGATGATGTCCTCCATTGAATTGTAGGCGATTTTTTCCAGCGACATCGGAATGGCTGGTGTGCTAGCTACATTGTCGGTCTTGTCTTGGTCAGCAAGAAAAATAGGAAAGAAATCAAATATGCTTTTGAGACACAAAACGCATTCCTAATTTTTCTGGCAAAGAGAACACCAATTCAAAAAAAAATGCGTGCCCCTTTTCAATGGTGTTTTGACGGCCGAAAACTGAAAGAGAGCTCTGAATGAAACTCTCCTCCATGGTCAGACGTTTCATCACCTGTTCATCTTCATGCTAAATTGCAGATGGTTTTATTGATGTTTCAGACTTCTTTAATTTATTACAATTATGTCCATAGGTGGTACTTTAAATTCTCTATACTTGAAAATTCATCGTATCCAATACTGTCAGCACTAGACGAGATTTCTAATGTTTACCTTATTTGTTTATTTCAATTTCATATTTGTTGTGCTGTGTTTATCACTTTAATCAGAGGGGATTAAGTGGGCTTGTTTTCGCTGGGCTAACTTCTAGATTATCTGTGGATATTTAACTTTTTGTAATTTTTTGGGCCTTCTCCTGCGGTTTCTCCCCCCAGATATCTAGCTGTCTATAATTCGTCTCTTTCATCTCAAATGGAAGCCACAGTTCAAGGCAACAGCGCCAAACACCGGAGGTAAACTTTTTTCCATTCTTTTCTTACAATTGCTTAATTCCGTTAATATTATATTTCGGATATTCGGCTTCTTTCTTTCTCGTTTTGGTTTTCGTTTTCCTTGTTTCACCCAAGATGAATGCAGAGAAGTCGGGCTGAAATATTGTGTTTGCGTTTTTGCACGGCTCAGTTTTCTGGCCGCGCGTCGTGGTTCGGATTGCTCACATCAGCGCACAAGAGTTCGACTTATAAAGCGTAGACCAATCAGCTCCGACGCTCCGACTCGCATCGTTTCCGATCGCGACCGTAAGGATGCCGCTACCTCTTCTTTTTTTTTTTTTTTTTTTTTTTTTCTTTTTTCATTTTCTCACACTTCTTAAATTATATCCTGAACGTGTAGTCTGACTGCGGTTATATTTGGAGTTTTGAATTTAGATATCGTGTAGTGGCAAGGCCAGTCTGGTTTAAGGATACCGAGGAGGACGGTGAAGCGTTGAAAGGGAAGCCGGAATGGTAACATCAACGCTTATGTTTGGTTACATAAGATGAACCTGTGATTACACGTTTTATGGTATCCTAAGTGTGTGAAAAGCTACTTAAATACTCCATCTGAATGGACTATAGAACTGGTAAAGTTAGACATTTTATCCAGGGAATTTAAACTTGTACCAGTCAACCTTATCGACAGTAAAGCAAATCAAAAGGGAGAAATGGAAAGTTAGCCTTACCTGCGTTTGAATCTTAGTCAGCACATGGTGTTTCGTAGCCTATTTTTGGAGTTCAACGTGCTAATTTAAGTATGAAATACTAGATTCTTATTTCTTAAATTTGTGAAAATGGACATTACATGAGATACTCTTGTATGTTTTCAATTTA
Source organism: Ipomoea purpurea (assembly GCA_009835305.1). NCBI lineage: Eukaryota > Viridiplantae > Streptophyta > Magnoliopsida > Solanales > Convolvulaceae > Ipomoea > Ipomoea purpurea. Next base: position 16,377 of record VALG01001718.1, read on the forward strand.
GAACGGTTGTCCTCTCACTGATTTGAAAGCTATGGTTCTTGCGATATCGAAGAAGCCTGTTCCGTCAGGAAACACAGCGACGACGGAAAATCACGAGACAAATTTAGGGACAGTATAGATAAACACCAAAAGGAAACTTCAGGTATGGACCTATATGACCCATTTCAGGGGATACATCCGTACCTGTCACCAGCATTATATGATTGCTGTTTGTAAGCACGTGATAAACGGTAATATAGCTGCATCTGCTACGTTGTTTGTACTAAAAAGTATGCGCTGGCACATGGAACTCGTTGAGAGGCGACAAACGCGTTCCTCATGCAATAGATTAGTCTTGACTGGATTGGTTACGATATTCGACTGTGCCTGTGATATTTATGTGCTCGGTAGCTTACCGAACTCCTATTCGTGTGAAGCGGTGTTTTCTTGTTCCCTGAAGTTTAATGGCTGACACATGTTCATTTTGACTTTCTCTCGCTAATGTTTCCCGTTGGTGATTTAGTTGACGGCGCCAGACTGAACAGTGATCTATTATAAAGTCACGACTCGTCGACAACTGAATACTCTAGATAAACTAGCGCTTCTCACACCATCGACATACTCACAGAGTTTGTTTGCCTTATTCAAATGCATAATACTTTCGCTCTTTATACAACATCGGCTTCTTCTAATTTATTTTAACTGCAAACAAAATTTATTACCTACAGATTGTCAGGAGAATTCCATTTCAAAATGCTGGTAATATCTTTGGGGCTGAAAGATAGCCCGCCCTATCTCCCAACATCGGGCAGAAAACCTCATTCGACAGAAATCTCAATAAAGAGTCCTCCTGTAGACCTAATTTCAAACGGTCTTATACGTAACCTTCTTCCTCCATCGACGGATTTCAACCCCATCTGGAAGGTTTCCTGAATATTGACCGAGGGAAATATTGCTCCTAGAGTTTGCAGTAGTCCGGAGCTGGTAGGAGGCAATTGCCTTCACTTCAAACTGAACGAATATTATTGAATTTCGTTGAAGCCAACAAATATAACGATGTCGGGACAACCATACTGTTGTCCATGCTGACTGTGCTCTGCACTCCCGCTGCATACGGTCATTGAGTTGACCATGCCCAATCAAAGTGGGCGTGTGAGAGGCCAACTTTTCTGTCACAAAAGAAGTTCGGACCACGCTGTTAAATTGCCTAGAACGCTGCAGAAAGTTGAAGAAATGCTAGCCGGAAATGAATAGTTCATTCCATGGCACAAGCAAATTAACCACACAACGCTTAGTGGAACAGAGAAGATTGGCCTGACGATTGGCCAGCAGACACCCAGCTAGATCCTTCTACCGAGTCAGTGTGTCTCATTAGGAAAGACCTAATGTCTTTTAAGACTTACGGAATTCGATTTAAGGCTTCACACTTGTCTCATTGGCAGATGGTTTCTTTCAAATTCGACAACGATTATGGCCCCAAATCAGAATGGCAATCTGATGTGAACTCTCACCCTTGCAACAAGATGGCCCTTCGAATCTTTAATACAGAACCGTAAAAGGAAGCAGCAATCCATATTGCAGGCAGTAATACAAGTAATGCAAATGGTTTGGAAATTCTTCTTTAACGTATACCTGGGTATACGGCAGGAGCTGTTCCGGAAGCATATACAGAATTTGAATGTTTTCTACAGTTGGTGTCGGTGTAAGATGGGGGCTATAGCTACCGTAATCAACGGTTCTGTTCCTTTCCATAAGCTCTCCAGCTTTTAACTAGTGCACATACTGTAGGTATAGATACCATGATGGTAGATCGCTTTTCAAGTGCTGACCTCAGACAGTCATTTAAACAAAGCATTCATTTTTATCAGTGTGTGCACGTGATGTTTTCTCACAAAAGACAACATCATGTTGTTTTATCATGCATTTGGGTTGTCATGTAAAGTAATAGCACTCGCCCACACGAGATGCTGAATAGCTAACATTTTTAAGGTGGCTAGTCCAATAATTACTTTTATTATGAGGATGTCAAACTTAATGAAGAAAGTTTTTTCTTTAATTATCAAGTTACCGAGCACATCTCTTCCTCTACACTAACCACGCCACCCCGGTTTGGTCTGTCGCCATTTCTCTTTTTAAATTTACAATTAACACCATCTTGTTCTGCATAAGCACAGAAAAAAAAAACTATGTCGTTTGAACCTAGAATAATGAATTTAGCATTCTCACACAGATAAGAAGACTGATGCAGAACGAAAGAACTGATAGGGGTTCGAATAAGAACACTACTGATAATGAAATTTGGGAACGCCATTCCTGGTTCAACTGTGGAACGCACATGAGCTGCTGGACTGCTGCTGCATCAATTGAAGGCATACTCTCATTGTAAATCCTTTACAGAGTATGAATACAGTTGCCTGGAAAGAGTAGCTATCTGAATTACTGACCATTCTTGTTATTGAGAAATTTCATTTAAACCCACTTCGTTCCTTGGAATCTTTCTTAGGACACATGAGCAGTCGAACATCTAATAAAGCTAGCAGCTATTTGCTAAAATGTATATCTTGAATGAGTGTGTAAAAAAATTCTCATTTGCCTCGCTGCTTACGTTATATACAATTGGCTTATGCAATCCTCTTTAAACATCCAACTCCTCTCTGCTTTCTTCCGGGATCAATATCGGGATTAGCTATTCTATCCATAGGACCCCAGACTTTCCCTTCTGTTTCATTTGTCACTCACCCTAGACACATTCCCAGGTGACACAGATGGAATCAGCTGAAAAGACAATGCCCGATCGTGCTTGAAATCCTCATTCGGGAGGAACGCATTATTAAACTAACTATTCGCCTATGTACTCCGACCTTCCCTAAACCTATAAACTGACCACGGGTAAAGTATGCTAACATCATTTTTCATTCATTCTCTCATCTATACAGTAAAATTATTGTTCTGTTTCTCCCCATATTTGTGTCCTAGATAGTCGAATCAAGCAATTATATCCGTTATTTTAGTTTTTCCCTGGAACATTTAGGTGACTGATCAGAATGCATTTAGGCTTCCGGTCTGCACAAAACCCAACAAGTGTAAACAAGTAATAAATGATAAAGAGAGATGAGAGTATCTCTCCCCACAAGGAATTATCTATATCACTAATACCCAATACTTAACAATTAGAATGCTTTTAGAACCTCTTTATTTAAACAAAGTGAAGACACTCGCAGTTTATAAGCAGAAATAATTCTAGAACAAAACTCAAAGAAAATGCAAAAGAATAAGGACGATAGAGGTAACTACGCGAAAACAGATTGATGGACCGGATCTAGGGTTATTCTAATTCAACTACTTGAGCTAGATACTTATTTACCTGAGTTCTGACCATTTGTCTCTCCTATAATCTTGCAATTATCAAGCATTGCGTCATCAAATCACAGAATTATATTCCCGAAGGTTGTTTCTTCACTGTGCAACCCGAAGTTATCTATTAATAACCTGATTACTCATACTCCTAATCGCTAAATTAGCAGAAGATCAATAGATTCCCATTCAAACATTAGAAAATTCCAACTGTTAGAACAACCGTTCTCCTACTCGCAAATTGTGGCGGGTGGTATTTAATATTAAAAAAAAAAATACTGAGTTAAATGTCATGCTTGCAGTTTAACTGCCACTCTGCACATCTGTTAACTTCAAGGGTCTTTTCTTTGATTTTGTCAACCCTCTGACTAGCTTTACTATGTGATTGCATAAAGTTCATAGGCTTTAAACTAGTATTTCATCACCCACTCTCGCATGAATACCTCGCGTATGTCAAGATAACACACTAACACACCTTACACCACACACACACCACACAGTCTCTACCGGAGTAAACCGAATAACAGATTTTGCTTCCTTTTTCCTCCAACTATCCTCCAATCAATTTCTTATCTGCCAAACCACAACAAAATCATTCACTCTCAAGCGCTATAATCCGCAGTACAAAAGCCTCATAATAACAGAGTTAAAGACATCAGTTTCAGGTCTCAGGAAATAACATCAAGGCGATTTTCAAAGTTACGACTGGCCTACTTAGTACGCATGGATAATACGTAGTGTGCATTTTGTTTTTTAACTGAGAAATTTAAGTATACCTTTTTGGATGCGTTGCTGCCTCTTTCTAGTTGCTTAGTAAAACCATCAGTGACTTTGCTCCAGAGTAAACAAATAAAGAAAAAGAGAGACTTGCTAAACTCTATACTCCACACCATCTACATTCCACTTCTTGTAAATTGGATGAAGCAGAGAGAACTGCGTAAAAGCTATATCACAGACCTTTATGCAGGCGGGTCTCTTGGTTATTAATTCACATGGACTGCGAAATGCGAAAAGTTAACCCTCAGCTGGCTTTCTATTCTTTTTCCTCATTCTTCCGTCTAAAGTTAACACACAGCACCTTATATTTCTCAACGGCCCAGAATACTGCTGGCCTTGGTGATTTTACAATTACTCGGTACTCCCCATTCTTACCTATGATACAAGGACAAACACCGGCAGCGTACCATATCCAAAGAAGATTGGCACAAGCTTCACATTGACTAAACGATCACGGATAAATCATAATAATAGATAAAGGTATAAGGTACCATATTCCTCATCCGTACACTTATGGAATGTCAACACTTTTACGCCTACGGGTTGAGCCTAAGATAGCGCCTAACATAGTCTGCGCCTATTCAGACAGGTAAACCTATATAATTCACTCCAATTCCAAAAAGGTAAAATATATATTGCATACGCCTAATACCCAAGCATTCATTTCTGGTACGAAACTATCTACGCAGGTACATTCATGCAAAAAAGTGCACCAAGAGTTAATTGAACCAACACGGCCGCCTCGGCCTTCACAAATTGTATTCTATGTTTTTTGGAAAGAGACTCAAAATGTACTGGAAACATAAAGACTTGGATTGCTACCAATGAATTTGTCATGGGAATTTAAGACAACCTTAATGACTGCAGATGATACCTCTTAATAGTTTCGTACCATGAATTAATGAACTGCATTATCACCTACCCTTTATACGCTCAGACAGAGAGCTTCAGAACAGGCATCGTCCTGACGGATGGCTCTGAACGGTATTCCTAAAATTCTCAGCCACCGTATAAGGTATGAGACTAAAATTCAGCCATACCATACCATGGCAGAAGGATCCAAGACTGCGGACGACAGAACTCCCAGCAATCGGTAAGTATCTATTACTTACAAAAAAAAAAAAAAAAAGAAGGGAAATAAAAATCAGCATCAGATCTTCCATAATTTGCACTTCAATCCCCTCATTGCTTTATGTGTAACTTGTTAAAAGTTCCAATATGACATTATGTTTTTCCTTTCTCAGGTGTGACCGAATCCTTTTCATATGGGAATGGGAAATGCGCCTACTTAGCTATAGGAGATCTGAACTTCACATTTCTGATCACAGACCAGTGACAGCAACTTATATGGTAGAGGTCGAGGTATTCTCAGCTAGGAAGCTGCAGCGGGCTCTCACCTACACTGACTGCAAGATTTAAGAGATGAGGCAGGTTGTTACAGATATTGGAACTGACTGCCAGACATCAAACCGCATTGACTGACAGAAGAGGTATTGTTGCTCCATGCTGCCCCATCTGCCTTTTGATCTTGTAATGGTTCTGATTCAATACTTGAATGCAATCTAATTTGTTGTATGCTTTCATATTTCATTGTTGATGAAGGATGCTTTATTATGGGGGGCGCTAGAGAGGATAACTTTGGGAAGAAGAGAAGATGTTAGAGGTTAGAGGGTTGCGGCATCCATGACTCTTTATTGTTGTGATTCTTTTATTTGTGAATGGCTCGTGTTGTATAGTCTTGAGTCTTTTTTTTGTTTTTGTTGTTGTTGTTGTTGTATATTATTTGTTTTTACAATGAGAGACTCATATCAGTGCATTTCTCTGCATTTCATGCGATGAAATTCAAGAAATGACTTACTTTATTGTCTCTCTGTATAATTTTCTTATTTTGAGATCTCAATTTAAATATTATATTCGCATCTTTTTGAGTGATCTCTTGTTATACTTTTTATTATTTATTTCCATTTTTTCTATTTGAGTGTCTAATAAAAATTACTCACTTAATGTATCTTTTCTTTAATCTTATATTATATTCTTTTATGATACAAATTCGCTTATTCTTCTCTCAGAAGAGTTAGTCAGTACTTAGTTTTCTATTGAATGAAAATGTATTTGCATGTTGTTGTTTCTTCTTTAAGCTATTGCTTTATATTATTGTTATATAGTTTGGGTCCTCTTCAATTATACTTTTCTGTAAGAGTAGTGGTTTTTAGATCTCTCTTATATTGCTATATATCATAATTTAATTCATCCCCAGCAACTAACATTTTGATGACCCCCCATGCCCAATTACACTATTATTCCTCACATTTCTACTTCTATGCATCGTTATCTTTTATTTTCCACGTTAATTCTGTTTATTTGTTTTCTTGTTGTATTATCGTATTACTATTATTTCAATCCTATATTTATGTGATTTGTACAGCACCTGCATGTTTTATATTTGAATACCCAATTGACTTCATGATCTATTCGGGAACTAATATATATTTTATTTTCATCTATATCATTTATTTATAAGTCTATCAATTATATCTCGTATTGATGCAGTTATATATCTTTTTTGTCTTCTGTTTTGGTATATCTCTGGATATTTTCAGGTTTTTTTATTCATTATTCTTAAAGACTATGTAATTCTATTTGATTCTTCTGTATAGTGTTAACTAATCGATTTTCAAATTAAGTATCAGAGTGTCTCACAAGCTCTCTCGATAACTATTATATACAATTCGTGTAGGATGTGATGTGCTATATTAATGTTATGGATTCGTTCTCATCTATATATTGATAATATTTTATCTCTCTTTCTATATCATTAGTATTATTTCTATTATGTTGTGTCTTTGTATATTTCTTTCTTCCTACTACTTATATATTTATTTATATATATATATTATTTGTCAAAAAAGAAAAATATCTTTTACTTATTATGATCGTTGAGTGAATCGATCGTCTGTATTGTTCCAACTAATCACTTGAAGTCATTGGTATTCAAACCTATTGAAATGCATGTACAATCACTAATGATAATATATAATATCAACAAAACAACTACATAACTCGTTTACAAATAAAAGATGCAAGTAGAAAATGTAATATTAGTTGCTAATGGGAATGGGGTCATCAATGCTTAGTTGCTGGGGATCATAAATTATGATTAAGGCTTGAGAATCTAAAAGCCCCTACTCTTCAAAGTTTGGCCTCAACTTTCCATATTGCACTACTTTAAGAGCAACACCATGCCACAATTTCATCAATAAATTAAGTACTACTAAACTCTGAGAAAGTAGCATTTGTTCATAACTACATAGGTTGAGAAAGTACTTAAAAGTGAGTTTTTTATGCATCATCAGAAAAATACTACATTTTAACTAAAAAAAAATGTATCACAGTCTCACACAAGATTGACTTGTTTTTAAATCTGATCTCAAAATAAGAATTTAACGAGGCCTATAATCATTTCTTGAAATTTCATCGCATGAAATGCAAAAATCCACTGTATGATCTTCATTGTAAAAACAATAATAACAACAACACCAACAACAAAAACAAAAAAAGACTCCAGACTATACAACACGAGCCATTCACAAATAAAAGAATCACAACAATAAAGAGTCATGGATGCCGCAACCTCTAACCTCTAACATCTTCTCTTCTTCCCGCAAAGTTATCACTGCT
>VALG01001719.1:0-11975 GCA_009835305.1 Ipomoea purpurea
TCTGGATTTTCCTAGGGGAATTCCTTGGAACCCTTGGGTGGTGAGAGATATTTGTGGTGGGATTCTAGATGCCTTCTAAGTCCCTATTTAATATGCTATGGGGTCTAATTCCTCCTAGGATTAGGGATTGGAGCATTTAGAGATGCGGGGCCATGGACCATGTGGGCTAAATGCTATTAAAATTGAATTTATTTCTTTCTTTTGGGTGGATGGTATTAATAGTTGGTTTAAGGGCACTAACACGGTGTTACACCTTCCCCCCTTAACATAAGATTCGTCCCTGCATACCCTTGCGAAAGTTTCTCCTTTTCGTACCTGGTGATCTAATTATCCCCCACCGAGGACCAAGATAAAGATTCGTATGGCCTCAACTTCGAAGCCCGGAAACACTAGTGGAATAGCCTCGGACCCTCAACGAGGCTACTCAGTGCCGCAAATCTCTATCGAATCCAAATTACTCCAACGCGGAGTCAGGAACAAATAAACGAAGGATAAACACCGGAAGGGGGCACCGCCGTAAAAGAACAAGAAACGACACCGGCGCAAGTCGAACATACCGACCCAAGTCAAAGCCGCCCCTGAAACAAAACTAACAAGAAGCTTCCCTTGCCCAAAGGTGCAAAAGCCATAAGGGCTAAGGATTGCATGGCAATCCCTGCGATGCTCAAACTGCGGAGAGGAAGGAAAACAAAGGCCTTCCATTGGCACCGACCCAAAGATAACGCTGCCCACACCGTGGGTCAACACGGGGGCAACGTCCCTCAAGGGAGTTAACGCCCCCGAAAGTATTGTCATGGCCACCACTCAAGTTGCAACACGAAACAGAGACCTCGGGAGGGAACCCAATCCCGGAAGCGAGCCATAGCGGTACCCCGCAGAAAAAATCAAGAAAACGAAGATTACTAGGAAAACCGTCACACCCTTGTAACCCACCCCCTCTTTGCATAAAAGACCACTACTTTCGGATTAAATATGAATAAAGATTTCTTTGAATCAAACTCAAAGTCCGCTACGAAGAAAAACACAATTATTATCCACAACCCTACCCTTCCCCCAACAAGGGACAAAACAGGAAAAGGACAAAAACCACACCATCAGAAATGCCGTAGTTACATTTAGGAATCGAATCCCCAGACCTCACATTTACAGCAACTCCTAAATAGACACTTATTAGAGTTTTATATTCATTGTGGGTGTTGGGGAAAGATTGTACCTTTATTTAGTAGCATCAAGAATCATTATCAGCCGTGTTGATGTATCCCCCGACCCCGTGGTGCCAAACGACCCGTTTAATCCCGTGGCCTATGTCTAGTTTGATATTTCGGTACCGTTCGTAGGTTACGGTCTAATATATTGCTGGCAGTGAATTGGTTCGTGACCTAGGTGAAAAGTATGAACCCCTTAAAACTATTCTTAGTATTATGCATTATTGATGTTAATATTATATTGTAAATCTAATATAAGTTATAAAACGTTTTAAATAATCATAATTTATTCTTACGAATCTTGCATTATAAGATAATCGAATCTTGTGATTAAAGTGATTAAACCCTAGTGTATCATATATATTAATCTTGATTACGGTGGGAAAAAAATTCGCATGTTTGGTGGGTTGAATATTTAAAAAGCATGAAAGGTTATTTGCCGTTGTTCTCGTATTGAACGTTAATATGCTACGTGTTTCGTAATACATTGTACAAGTGTCTAGCATGGTTTCGGGTTCCACAAGGTTCCTCCAACATCAGGAACAATCACACAATTATCAAGAACAACACATAAAATCAAGAACTCCACATAATCATCAAGAACACCATAATTATCAAGAATCTCCCAATATCAGATTATCAAGATTCCTCATGGATCATCACATCAATCATCAATAATATCATCAATTCGCCATACAAATAATATGGGGAAACCCTAAGGGGAATCATAACTATGAAAATAGGTTTTGTTGAGACATGGGTTACCTCTTAGCCTTAATTAATTCCTTGGCTATGAAGGATCTTTCTTTAAGCTTTCTTGATTTCTTGATTTCTCCTAGGGGAATTCTTGGAACTCTTTGGGTGGTGAGAGATTATTGTGGGGAATTCTAGGTGCCTCCTAAGTTCCCTATTTATATATTTAAGACTCCTAATTAGGGCCTGAATGGTATGGGTTTACTAATTCTATTCCTTATAGGGCTAGGGCTTGTTTTAGGGATAAGGGTCCATGGTCCATAGTGGACCATATTAATTAAAGGAATCCTAATCATAATCTGAATAGTAAAAGGCCTTCTTCCTTTATTCCTAATGGCTTAAAACTCTTATTCGGGCAAGGGTCCACGGTTCATGGTGGACCTCACTAATTAATTAAAGGTAAACCTAACATAATTAAATCATATTTAATTATTATGTATACGGGATTATTAAATAATTATCCCGGGATTGAGGGCTGTAACCGGGTGTTAAAATGATAGCCTCCGCTACCAAGAAGGTAGTGCATACCCACAACACACCCCCACCTAAAACACGAATCCTGGAAGAAGGGCACAATTCACCGTACTCGTACACCCCGGAGGCGACAAATTATACCAAGACGTGAAAAAGATGTTTTGGTGGCCCAACATGAAAAAGGAAACTACAGACTTCGTAAGCAAATGCCTAAACTGCTAAAGAGTGAAGGCTGAACGGTGCAAGCCTAAAGGGCTCGTACTGCCCCTCGAGATACCGCGAGGAAAATGGGACTCATATCCATGGATTTCGTTGGAGGATTACCCACAAAACCAACAGGCAAAGATAAAATCTGAGTAATAGTAGACTGGCTAACCAAAATAGCACGGTTCATTACCATGAAGGAAACATGGACAGTGGCTCAGCTAGCCAAGGCATACATAAACCAAGTAGTGAAGTATCACGAGGTCCCCCGAAACATCGTGTCCGATAGGGATTCCAGATTCCTCTCACAATTCTAGAAGTCTCTCCAAACAACCTTGGGGACACGCTGAGCCTAAGCACGGCCTTCCACCCCACCACCGACGGGCAGACCGAGAGTACCATCCAAACACTCGAAGACATGCAAAGAGCCTACATGTTAGACTTCCAATGGACCTGGGAAGAACAGTTAGACCTCATCGAATTCTCTTACAATAACATCTATCACACAAACATCCACATGGCACCCTACGAAGCACTGTACGGTCAAAAATGCAGAACCCCTTTATGTTGGGAAGACATGGTCAGCCCAGTGACACTTGGACCTTAATACCTACAAGACACCATAACCAAGGTCAAACACATACAAGGAGAAAATGAAAGGCCGCCCAAGACCGTCTGAAATCTTACGCCGACCTAGGAAGAAAACAAGCCGAATTCTCCACGGGGGAGAAGGTCTTGCTAAGAATGTCACCCACACGAGGGGTGATGAGGTTCAGAAGAAAGGGGAAGCTCAGCCCCCGATTCATCGGCCCCTACGAAATCACAGAAAGAGTCGAGAACTTGGCTTACCGCCTCGCCTTACCCATTGAACTAAAATGGGTACACAACGTGTTCCAACGTATCACACGTGTTCCAAGAAATATATAAATGATCCAAGCCACGTACTGCAACCCGAGGCCATGGACCTGGACAACACCTTTAACCTACGAAGAGAGACTAGTAAGGATCCTGGACACCAAGGCCAGAATCACTCGTGCAACGGAACCATAGAAATGGGTGAAAGTCCTCTGGACCAACATACCGGGGCCGAAGAGAGCGCACACTGGGATACTATATATCGCACGGTACGAATGATAAGGAATGCTAAATTACCTCTGAGCTCTTCACGCCAAGGTACAGAACAACCCATAGAATCACTGGAACGCATGGAAAGGATTAAGGGAAGGATATTGTCACAAACACATACTGTATTATGACATATGGACCTGTCTTGGTGGCGAATGTTTATATGGGCCCGTTTAGATGTGTGTGCACAGGACGCCGGGGAAGATTGTGTGGGGGAGCTAGATAACACCCCGTGTATACAATCTCTAAATTATTGTAATATCAATTACGCCAAAAAGAAAGAATAAATTACAAATATTTTTCATAATAAATTTTCGCAAAGAAATATAGCGATTGACTATCTAACTTAAGTACTGTAACCATGTATATTATTCATTTAGAAAAGCATAGCCAACCTTTAATAAAGAATCGATGGCAGATGGCATTAAATGAATTCTATAAGATTGCACCACTAGTATACAATTTCAAATGTAGCGTAAAACGGTTACGGGGTGTATTGTTATAAATAAATTTTTAATGCTGCAAAATTGGAAAATAATAAATCATTAGGTAGATTGCTTAAAATACAACTCGGTAGAACAGATCAGGGTAGGGGAAAAAAAAAAAATGGGCGACTATAACCTAGCCCCGTTGGATTGTTGGTCAGTCTTAGGTGTTAGAAGGTTGGATTCACCTGGTGCCGGATGTTGAAGCTCTCTTCCCATGCTACTCTCGTCAGGCCGAAATTGGAATGCTCGGTCGTCCGGTGACCAAAAACCTCTATCGTTGAAATGATTCATTCGAGCAGGTGCAGTGGTTTTAGAACACTTTTAAGGAAATTTCATAGGCCGAGGATATAAGTGAAAAGGTGATTTGGTGCCAAGTTGACTGCGGGCACCATTATTGAGCCATAATCCTTCGAAGAACTTCCGTGCCAGATTTGGAAGATTTTTTTCAATTGTTAAGAAATTGTGTGCGGATTAATTCATTTAGGCAATTCGCCATAGCTATGTTAAAGAAGTGATGCTATGTGGGATTACAAACAATTGAAGATCTTTTCATAAATTATGTGTTTTATTAGTTTGGGTCTGAAAGTGAGCAACAACATTCGTTTAATCGTTCTACTGATAGTTAAGTGTTAACCGCATTGTTCTAATATTACAATTAGGAATTTGTGTTGAAATAATGATAATTAGGAACAGTAGTAGGCCTATAAACCTTAGCGCTCGGTTTTTGTCATTTTCAGTGCAAAAGCTTGGAGTTCACTGCACGTGCGATGGCGATCTCTGCATGCCTACTCCTTAGCCCTGGAAACGAACGCTTCCTCCTGCGGTGCCAAAAACTCCCTGTCCACACATTGAAATGTAGATTTTACGTTAGACAATATCATTAAATGCACATCATATAAAATGTGAACATTGTACTGTTTACACGTTACGTGTTAGGAACTATAATATAATGCATACAATTTTTTATTTTTATTAAATTTATCAAAGATCGAGAGGCGAAAAGCATATAGCGTTACATCACCTTTAAGATCGATGTTATTTTATTCCATTTAAAAAAGCATAACCAACCTTAAAATAGAATCTGGGATGGCAGAGTGCTAATATGAATATCATAAATGCACACTAGGCTATATACAGAACATTCAAATGTAAGTGAAAATGTTACGGTACGGTTACAAAAAATTTAATGCCCTGCAAAAATGGACAAATTAAAAACCCCTAGATTGTTAAAATACAACTCGTCGAACAAATTAGGTTAAGAACAGGAAAGCGTAGGAACCTAGGCTCAGTCTTAGTGCTACAAGGCGTGCCGTTCAACCACGGTCCGATAGGTGAAGCTACTCTTTCATGCTCACTATCTGGTCAGCCGGAGAAGGAGATGCTTCCTCTCTGGTGACCAAAACCCGTCCATCGTTGAAATGCGATCAAATTTACGAGAAGGGTGCAATGGTTTTAGAACCACTTCCGTTTAAAGGAGATATACATCAGGATGAATTTATAAGTGAAAGGTTGATTTGATGTCCCAAGTTACTGAGCGAGGTTACATTTTATCGTGGCAAATATGTGTCGGAGCAACTGTCTGTGCATTATTTTGGATTTTTTTTTTTCAATTGGTAAAATCTTGTGCATATAATCTATTTAGGCAAATTCCTAGCTAAGTTAAGGAAGAGGTGATGCTCTCTGATTATATAGCATAAAATTGAAATGCTTTCAGACTTGAATCATGTCGTTTTGGTTATTTGTCTGAACGCGAAGTGACACGAAATTATTGTTAATGCGTTGATTGATGTTACAGTGTTAGGACCGCTTATTTCAGATATGTAAAGTTAATAAGGTTTGAATAAGTATTTCGTCGGTACTTGAATGGAAAAAGCGTAGTATAAGGACTGTCATAAATTAAAAAAAAGAGATGCGAATGTTGAAATTAAATTAGTTCCTTAAAATTGAATAGATGTAACTTAAACGGTACTTACGTAGCTTAAGTATAGATTTGTAATTACAAAAAAGGGAAATAAGAAACGTAAATTATTGAAATACAACTCATCGAACCTCAGGTTAGGAACAGGCGCGTCCTAGAACCTAGGCGTGCGGCTGGTTGCTCATTGCACATGCTAAAGCTTCGGATCATCGACCATGTTCCAGATGGCGAACGTCGCCTACATGTCTACTCCGCAGGAAGAACGGAACCGCTTCCACTCCAGTAACATCTCGTGGTGGCCAAAACTGCCTCCCAAGTGTGAAATTGATGTATCATTTGTAGCTTACGAATATCGTAAATGCCACGTATTACACAAATTTGAAATTGTAACCTTTATTACGGTTAACGATTAAAACAATGTTGAGAATATAATGACATACAATTTTTTTTTAATAAATTTTCGCAACAGAAAGGCTATAGCGTTGACAGTGACTTAACCATGGGGTATTATTCAATTTAAGAAACCATACCAACTTTAGAACATCAGAATCGATGGCAGAGGATGCAGTAAAATGAATGATCATAAATGCCCTACACTAGCTAAGTAGTAAATTTCAAATTTAACGCTAAATTTACGTACGTTACAATAAATTTAAGCTGCAAATTGGGAAAAATAAAAACGTAGATGTTAAAATACACTCATCGAACATTTTTTTCAGGGTTAAGAACAGGGACAGCGCTAAGACCTAGCTTCCAGTAGTTAGGCCTAGAAGAGTTGTGACAGTCGTTCACCCAATCCGATGGTGAAGCTCCCATTCTGATGACTACTTCTCAGCCCGGAATATGGGGAATGCTTCTCTCCGGGTGACCGCCAAACCCGTCCATCGCTTTTGAAATAGATCATTTCGAGCCGGTGCAGTGGTTTTAGAGCACTTTAAAGGAGATTACATACGGAATTATGGTACTAAGTGCGACAAGGTGATTTGGTCGCCAAGTTATCGTAGCGGGCAGATATTATCGAGCAATACTTCGAACAGACTTTCGTGCAGATTTGAAATTTTTTTCGAATTGGTAGAATTTGGTCCATTAATCTCATTTAGGCAAATTCCTAGCTAGTTAAGAAAGGTGATGTATTACATAAAATTGAAATCTTTCATAAATGTATGTGTTTTACTTATTTGTATGAAATGACAAAATTATTGTAATCGTTATTGATGTTAATTAACCGCTTTCTAATATTACAATTAATTAGCTTGAAATAATATTCCGTGTATTTTAAATGGAAAAAATATATAATTTTAAATTAAAAAAAAGCAATGTTGAAATTAAATTAGATTGTTAAAATAAAGAGGATTAACTTAAACTATTACATAGTTTAAGTACAAAAAAACTGAAAATAAAAACTAGATTATTAAAATACAAGACTCAAACAATCAGGATCGGAACAGGCCAGCCTAGAACCTAGCTAGGCTCAGTTTTGGTCATTTTCAATGCTAAAGCTTGGAGTTCACCCACGTGCGATGGCGAATCTCTCTGCATGCTACTCCCTTCAGCTGAAAACGGAACCACTTCCTCTCCGGTATACATTTCCGGTGGCCAAAACCCTCCATCGTTGAAATGATCAACGGAATACTGGGGGGTTGTCGCATTCTGATCAGTGGCTGGAAACAACGCCGGCGGCCCTCCCAGCATCGGAGTTCCGGCGTTCATTGAATTCCGCAAGTACTGGGCATGCAGAGCTCTCGCTTCCATCACTTCCGCTCGCAAGTTCAAAACCTGTAAAAAAATCAATAACATAAAGAAATTAAAAATCCATTGTTAAACCTTTCTGATCAACGGCGCCATGGTACCTGTTGTTGCAGAGCAATGATGAGGAGACGCAGCCATAGATGGGGTCTTCATTCTTGCTTGAGCTTCGTAAGTGATGGAAAAGACGGCGGCGAACCGCTGTTGGACCGGAAGCTGCACAACAACTTCGAGACGTTGCCTGCGCCGAAAACCTTGTGAACGGCGGCGAAAATGGTCGGGCCGTGGTCGGAGCAGAAGTATGGTGCGAACACGCACTCGGGGACGCACCTTCGGCGGAGGAACTTGCATGCGCCACACGGAGAACCGACAACACTAGTCATTGCAATCTTGGTTGCAAATTATGTTTAGAAAGGGACTATATATAGTTTTTTCAACTCCTAGAGAGTTTACTCCTCCTCTTTCTACTTCTCCGAATAGAGTTTACAAATGGTTGAAGAAATAAACTTCTTCTTCACCAACTGGATGGAAAATAATTTCAAAATGCCTAAGGACTAGCGGGTAAATACTAGTGGGTAATCCAGAGAGTAGGTGAATTGTTAGATTTTCCATCTGTTGATTCCTTAAAAGTGCTGAACATTTTGCTTTTGTTCTGCACACGTTATCATGGAATTTAATGAAAACCGACCTCGGGATATGTTCCTAGAACCCACTTTGCCTTACGACATATTACTTCACCTTTTAAGGTTAATTAGAACCAAGTTACTTAACGGGCAGTTCTCGAGCAATTTTCGAGCAACTTTCGGGCACATTTGGAATTTTTTAACTTTCTTTTTATATTTTCAATTTTCTTTTTGTTCCATATTCTATAATTTTTTTTTATAATACTAAAACAATGATAAAAATTAATATTAGAAAGTTGAGACTTTGGATTGAATATATTTTAATTTCAAATTCAAAACGTTGAAATAAATGAAATAATAAATTATTAAATAATTGACATCGTGAAAGTAAGGTGCAAACACATAGTCGGAAATGCACTCCGGCAAAGGAATTTGTATGTGCTACACGGAGAACTGGCACCACTAGCTATTGCAATCTTTGATTGTAAATTATGTTTAGAAAGGACTATATATAGTTTTTTTTTTTTTCTTTTTTTGAGCTAGGTAGATAGTGAAAAGTGATAGAGAAAAAGTGAGAGTCAAATTAATTTGGTAGGTGTATATATAGTAGGTTTAAATTAAAACGATTTCAAAGCATAGTATTTGTGGGTAGCATAATGTCTGAAGGGGGGGGTGGGTAGGAGAGTCGGTTTGATCCCGAATCTTCATTAAAGGATTATAGAACCAAGCTACTTAGCGGGTAGTTTCGCTGGCAATTTTTGAACAATTTCCCGGCAGATTTAGATTATTTTTCAAACTTTCCTTTTACATTTTCAATTTTCTTTTTGTTCCATATTATTTAATTCTTTTGTATGTATGTATGTATGTTTCATGTATGTATGTATATTATATTATTAAAACGTAACGTGAAACGTTACGTACGTTACAAATAAAATTAATGGTACCACAAATAGCGAGAATATGAGATGCCTCAAATCTACGTCATAGTTATTCAAAATATTTGTTCAGTTAAGAATATGTATGATTATACTTTAACCAGTGTAAAGATGTGAGTTTAGGGAATCTTAAAGCGATAGTGAAACTTTCATATTTTTAGGTGTGTTTGGCAATTAGCATAGTAGATAGCTAATGGTTGATTCCATTAGTTAATATGAGTAGCTTATAATATTAGCTGTTTATAGAAAATTGATTAGTAAAATAGTTGGAGTTTGACTCTGCGATCACTAGATGTAATTGATTATGTAATAACTTTTCGTTTTTCTTTTCAACTTACAATATCTAACGTGATAAATGTCGCATTAAAGAGTGAACAGAGAGTTTTTAAGTAAAATTTCATTTTGAAGCTGAATATGTTCTTTCAACTAGATAAGTTTAATATATTACTCATTTATTTTAAAACTAATACTGAAATTCATATGCATAAAGTTTCGTGAAAAAAAGAAAAACTGTAACATTTGTAAATAATGATTAATGTTAGACAAGCCTCTGTTATGAATTTATAATTAAAGCATAATTCATTTGTCCATTAATCCATTTAGACAATTCCTATTCAAAGAAAGTGCTATATAATTACATAAAATAGAAATCATTCATAAATTATATGTGTTTTTATTATTTGTTTCAAATGACACAATTACTGGAATCGTTATTGATGCTTCCCGATGATGCTGGGAGTTCTGATCAGAGGGCGGAAACAGCCGTTTTGATTTCCAGCGTTCATTGAATTCAACAAGTATTGTGCCTGCAGAGCTCTCGCTTCCATCACTTCCGCTCGGAGGTTCAAGACCTGTAAAAGCAAAAAAAATCCGTGTATATATATATATATATATATATATATATATATATATATATATATATATATATATATATATATATATATATATCAGGTTAACAAATTTTAGGGTCGTGTTCACATGAGAACCAATCTCCTAATAAAAATTATGGACAAATCTGGGCCCTTTATATTTCTCACATCTTATAGCTTGAGATAGCGATGACATCATCTGAACCATATATTTATTTCATTTTATAATCATAAAACTTTAAAAATAAAATCAATGGCGGAGTGCATAAATGATTATAATAAATGCATATCATATATAAAAATTTCAAATGTAACGTAAAACGTTACGTACGTTACAAATAAATTTAATGTTGCCACAAATATCGAGAATATGAGATGATGACTTAGATCTACGTCATAGTTATGTTATTCAAAGTATTTGTTCACAGTTAAAGGGGCTAGCAGATCGCAAAAGCAGTACGGTAGACAAACTTTCATGTTTTTATGTGTGGTAGGAAATTAGCATAGTAGATAGCTAATAGTTGTTTTTTCAAACATTTGTTATGATGAGTAGCTGATAATATTAACGGTTTAATGAAAATTGATTGGTAAAAGAGTTGGAGTTTGACTCTACGATCACTATATGTAATTGATTATGTGACTTTTTCTCTTTTCAATTTTACTATATATAACGTGATAAATGTCACATTGAAGAGTCATATTTGTCTGAAATGGCACAATTATTGTAATGGTTATTGATGTTGTCCCATGACGTATGATATTCTCTTTCTAATTTACAATCAATTACTTTGAAACATTTCATGTATTCTCGAATGGAAAAAAATAATAATTATAAATTAAAAGTATAGTTGAAATTAAACTAGATTATTAATTAAAATTAAAAGGATTAACTTAAACTATTACATATGTTTAAGCTTAATATGAATTGAAGCAAATTGCAAAAAGGGAAAATAAAAACAAGATTGTTAAAATACAACCCTCGAACCATTAGGGCTGGAACAGGCCGGCCTAGAACCTAGGCTCGGTTTGGGTCATTCTCAGTGCTAAAGGTTGGAGTTCACTCACGTTCGATGGTGAAGCTCTCTGCATGCTACTCTCTTCAGCCGAAATGGGACTGCTACCTCTCTATTTTGACCAAAACCCTCCATCATTGAAATGATCACTTTCGAGGAGTACATGGGTTTTAGAACCACCTTTAAAGATATTACATCCGATATTATAGACAGGATTGGTTTGGTCTCCAAGTTACTAGCGGCATTTATCGGGCAATTTTCGAGCAACTTCCGTGCAGATTTGAAATTTTTTTCAACTTTCCTTTTATATTTTCATTTTTCTTTTTGTTCCATACTCTATAATTAATTTATAGTAATACTAAATCAATGAAAAACAATTAATATTAGAAAGTTGAGACTTTGGATTGAATATTTTAATTTTCAAATTCCAAACGTTGAAATAAATGAAATAATAAACATTAAATAATTGAAATAGTGAATGTACGGTGCAAACACAAAGTCAGGAACGCACCTCCGGTGAAGGAACTTGCGTGCACCACACGGAGAACCAACACCACTAGCCATTGCAATCTTGATTGCAAATTATGTTTAGAAATTAGAGTGACTATATATAGGGTTTGAG
>VALG01001724.1:0-15074 GCA_009835305.1 Ipomoea purpurea
CAATTTCCAAACGACATAGCTCTTCTAGTTGGATTTTGATTTACACCCGCCCACGGGCCAGCCAATTTCCGGACGACATTCGTGCCCGCGAGCTCGGGCTTGGGCTTGATTCAAGCCTTTTTGAGCTCTTCTAGTTGGATTACGACATTCGTGCCCGCGAGCTCGGGCCTTGGGCTTGATTCAAGCCTTTCTGAGCTCTTCTAGTTGGATCTTCTAGTTGGTTTTGATTTACACCCCCACGACCAGCCAATTTCCAGACGACATAGCTCTTCTAGTTGGATTTTGATTTACACCCCCCACGGCCAGCCAATTTCCAGACGACATAGCTCTTCTAGTTGGATTTTGATTTACACCCCCCACGGACCAGCCAATTTCCAGACGACATAGCTTCACTACAAGAATTAAGAACATTTAGTGACAATTTTTTGTGACACTTCATAATTTAGTCACAACGGATATTACTCTTTTTGTGGACTAAAAATGTTTAACACTATTGCTTCCCATGATAAGTGTGACCAAACTATTTTTTTGGTCAACCAAACTCGTTATGGTAATTGTGGACAACTAACTATTTGTTTATAAAGTATGTTGCTCACTCATTACCTAGATCCGATTAGTGTCTAACTAACGTTGTCACTTTTCTTTTGTTTCGTTGCTCACACTACAACTTATGTGTGTTTCCGTTGGTGCACTCTATTCCAATCCTATTCAGTGGGAACAGGAAGTAATTGTGACAAAACCTAATACAGTGTGGCACACCAAAGTTTTGGTACGTTTTTGTGACACAATAGTTGTTGGTCACTCCCTCGTTCTCTCAATAATCTAGTTGACACAACTCTTTTTTGCTCAATAAAACAAATACAACAGTTAAAATGAGAAATTTTTTTTTTAACGGATTGGTGAGAAATGATTTAATTTGTGTACGCTCTATCCGTGCTGACGACCGCGCAGCATGATTTTCCTAAGACAAAATTACTACAACTTGCTACACCAATTCAGATGTGCTTGAATTCAAGTTCTCTCTGTCAATATGGGTCATAATAATGTTGACGGAGTAATCTATTTGTTACACAATGATATTGTCCACTTATATGGATAAATAGACTAGATATTTGTGTGAAGTTATGTTGTAATTAATGTTTGCACTAGTCACTTCACAAATTGGGCCAAGTAATTGTTGTGACTTAAATATTAGCAATATTTATGATAATAAATGCAATCCAGTAGTGATTCTTAAAATAAATATAATTGGTTTGGCAAAATAAATACATTTTATTTTCTTGAGGAATAATTTTTTTTCTTTTTTTCGTTGCATAGTAAGTTCGACTATAGTTCATTTAGAAAGCCTATCTAACAAACAATTCCACAAGTCAAATTGTTTCACATTCATTCTAATACAATGGTTAAAAAGCTCATACTTAACACTAATTGGCTATAAGAAGGATATGACAACAGATAACTAAAGAACTCCAAGTTAGCGTGCTTGACTTACAAGATGGGTGACCTCTGGGAGTGAAGTATAATAGTGCAACGCTAAAATCTTCACACGTCCGAATCGATCCAAATAGGCTAGGCGGTAGGTCAAGCCATGTCTAGTCCCGAGGCGTAGGTCAAGCCATGTCTAGTCCCGGGGCAGGGTGGGGGTCAACGAAGTTGGCCCCAAGTTCAGCCTAAATTATTGAAAAATAATACAATTATTGTGACTAAAGTGTTGTCACTAGATCAATTTTTTGTAATATAATATTTGGTCTCAAAATTATACATTTATTGTGACAACTATTGTTATCACTCCAAAATATTACTTTTACGTGTAAGTAAATATTGTCACAAAAAGAGTGAGTAATTGTGACAACTTTTCTAAAGTTGTCACTACTACAACAGTGACGGAGGATATAGTGACGACAGGTGACGACTTCAAAAATTGGTCATAATTTCAATAGTGACCAAAATTGATAGTTTCGGTGACAACTTCTGTTGTCACTAAATGTCAAATTTATTGTTGAATTTGATTTACACCCCCATGGCCAGCCAATTACGGACGACATTCGTGCGCGAGCTCGGGCGTTGATTCAGCCTTTTGAGCCCTTTCTAGTTGGATTACGACATTCGTGCCGCGAGCTCGGGCTCGGCTTGATTCAAGCCTTTTGAGCTCTTCTATTGGATTACGACATTCGTGCCCGCGAGCCTCGGGCTTGGGCTGATTCAAGACCTTGTGAGCTCCCTATTGGATTTGAACCCCCGGAGAGAGCCTCTATGCTATTACAATTCTACAAGCTTGAAATGAGCTTGTGATATAAGGGGGACAAATCCTTGTTTCCAAACCAATGTGGGACAAAGTCCCCATTTTCCCCTTCATTTCCCAAATGGGTCCTACTTTGAGTCAATATCTCATTCAACCCATTATCCGTTTTGAGCGTACAATATATCAATCTCTTTCGTCTCACTACGAAAGAACACGAATCCACTTTGACCCGACCACAAACCGGAAGTGAATCCCACTGATAATTGTACCAAAATAGCTACTTAATATCCATTTTATGCCATTTTAAGTTAATTTTTTCCAAACATTTTACTGCTGAGAGGTCGATGTATCAAATCCTATGTGGAGGCGTTGTTGACGTATATCCTATCTAAATGAATAGAGTCAATTAGCATGTCAACAACATGCCATATTGTTTAATAAGGTACTATTTTTAACTAGATGAAAGCATGGCAAGCATAGTATGTACGTCCTTTGGATTCTGTGGCTTTCGTGTAATGTGAGCTACTCGTTGTGCGCACACTCTACTCTTCTGTCGCAATGACTTGTTTTACTTTCTGTCTCTTTGTCTTTTTTACAGTTGGTCTTCGCTTTATATTCACCATCGTACGGCTATGGATCGTCTTATCATTGGTGGTGAGTCTGTGAGTGTTGTTGTTAATCCTGTAAGGTGATTTACTTGCTAGATTGCAGCTGGGAAATGCTATTAAGGGTGTGAAATTCCCTATTTTGTATCACAGACTGCGTGATTTTTTTGTAAGTACTGTTCTATGGTGAAGTTATTTTACTTTTATTCTTGAGCTGTTGTTTCTTCGGTGTTTTTTTTTTTTGTTGGTTGTTGAGAGGTATCACTTCTGATCCGATGTTTGTAGACTATTGAGTTATTTGTTCTGGTAGGAAGGGTTCTAGAAATAACATGGGATTTCATTAAATTGATATAGAACAGTTAATGCATCTTTGCAAATGCCGGTAATAAAATGACGTATTTCTTGGGTGTGTCTCTTTAACGGTTTGAACTGTATGTGAACTGATGAGGTAATTAGTTTTTGAAGACAACATACACCCGTTACTTACTTAATAATCTTATAGGTGAGTTTGATAATGTTCTGTTTTTATGGGCGTTATGGTTGAGCGGGTAACTTCGTATAAGTGGTGCCTAGTAGTCAGAGGCACTCATGAAGGTTGAGAAGCGTCTGTAAGTCTGGGCAGCTGTTGGATTGCGATTGTTGAGCTCAGTCATGGAGTGGATGATGGGCTCAGTGTTGTAATTAGGTTAGTTATGTGGTGATATCGTATATTGTGTTCAGGTGTTAAGGGGTTGATCTCTGTTAGGAGTACTGTTACTTCTAATATATTAATATGGTGTTGTGATTCGGTGATTTGGTCGCCTGTCGGGCACTTCTGGTTTGACTGCGTGATGGTGTTTATGTGCTGATCATGATTTCATGTGTATACTCCCTTATTCGAATTAATAGCTAAATGGGATTGAGGTAAATCCAGCAGTGGACTGTAACTCAATTAAGGTTGGAAGCATCAGTCTGCATTATAAGATGGATTATGTGTCTTTCGTCCCATTTATCACTGAAGAGAATTCAATTGATCAAACTGTCCGTGCAAGCGAGTTTTCTTTAATTTGACTGCATATAGTAGAGCTCCACGTACTGACACCTAAAATTTGTGGGAACATACACAAAATTATGGGTGCATCTTTATCATCATCCTCCTGCATTCAAAATAACAGCACTCAACTGCTGCAAAACTGTACACAGTCCTCAGCATTGATGGAGGTGGCATTAGAGGAATCATTCCTGCTACGATCTTGAATTTCTTGAATCCCAGCTTCAGGTTTATTCATTATATTCTGCTCTATATATGTTCAGGAAATATATTATGATGAAATATATATATGATGATGAAAGCAATATAATGAATTGGATGGATGTTGTGATAGGATCTGGATGGGGAAGATGCGAGAATTGCAGACTACTTTGATGTGATTGCAGGAACAAGTGTTGGTGGTCTCATAGCCACCATGTTAGCTACTCCCGATGAACATAAACGCACCGGCCGGCCTTCTCCGCCAAGGATATCAACCTATGCTTTTTGAATATGGCCTTTTATCTTTCCCATCAGGAAGGTCTTCATTTTCATTTACCACTCCCTCTATTTTATTATGTAACTTCTGATTCGTGTCAAAAGCAGTCTATTGATTTTCTTAATTTGAACTGTTTTACTATAGATAACTGATTGGTCTATCTTTTTATGATTTCTTTGTTGGCTGGCTAGGATCACAGGGCTAGATATATCCTATGTATATCATCTGATAGTGACTGTGGATTTTTCTGGTCATTAATTAAAAGAAAAACATAAAATTTTAAAGTATTGATTTACACGAGATACAATAAAAATGCAATAATATAATGCAAGTTGACGTAATTGTAACCTAAACAACATTGTAACTGTTAGCTGATTGGGTTAGAGGGTATGACTAGTTGATAATATTAGCTGATTGTAAAAGGTATTTGGTAAATTAGCTATTAACTGATAGTTATTTGGTATAATTTCTTTTCTCAAAAAGCTATGCTTGGAATCTTGTGGTCCAATGGCACTAAGTTATTTTTTTATAGGAGAGATTGTGAGTTCGAGCCTCGATTAACCAAACACTATAAGCTAACTATTTTACCAAACAAGATCATAGATCAACACCTTAGACTTTGAGGATATCACGAAGTTCGTATACACTGATACAAACATATGTGTTTGTTTTGTCATGAGTTTTTTTATATGGTGTGACTTAATTATGTATATGTTAATTTGATAGAGGGATCCAAGATATGCTGAAAGGTCCAAAGTATGATGGAGAGTTCCTAAGCAAATGCTAAGGATAAAGCTAGGAGGCATTCGCTGCATCAAGCTTTGACTAATCTTGTCATTCCAACCTTTGACATCAAGTCTTTCAAAACCAATTATTTCTCCTCCCGTGAGGTAAGTAATTAACCAATGGGTTCATTACATGATTTCAAATATACAAAATTCTTAAATGTGTTTTGTTAATTTAGTAATTTTAACTTGGAAGTTGGAACAGGCTAATGTGTGTGGTGGTATGGATGCTTTGCTATCGGATGTGTGCATTGGGACATCTGCAGCGCCGAATATTTCCCTCCGTACAAATTTGTGAATCACGAAATCCTAGGCAAGGAGTACGAGTTCAACCTCGTAGATGGTGCCTTGGTCGCAAACAATCCGGTATATATCTTCACTTCTTTTAGGAAAATATTTGGTGTACTCTCATTTTATACTCCCAATTTATACTTTCTCTCACATATTTTTGATGTAGACATTTTTCTATGAACTCACATATTGAAAATAATCAATCCTGACTTGCCACATTAAAAAATACAAATGAGAGAGTAGAATTTGAGAGTTCATTAGTAGAACTCCTTTAATTCCTTTACTGCTTTACACCATCTCCAACCCTGTACCAAATTTTGTACTAAATTTTACACGAAAAGAATATTCTCAATGTATTCTTACATTAATTTTTTCATCTTCAACTCATTACTCCAAATTTTATTCCTACACTAAAATAATTTAAATTCGCATAAATTAAAAGTTTATATTTATACTTTTATTATTTTAATATAATAACATATAGTTGTAATTTAATAAATTAAACTTTAATTATGTTTTATGTAATTTTATTTTAATTAAATTATATTCAATATTAATTTTATTTTAATCAGATCTTTCAAATTATATAATTTTATTTAAATAATATATAATTTATATTTAAATATTTACGAAATATGTCAATATATAAAAAAATAAAACAGATACAATATAATTATAATACAAATATTATTTTGTTCCACAATAATAAATCATAGAACATCATCACATTTAATTTTCATAATTTTCAAGTAGTCAGTTTAATTAATATTTTGATAATTTAGGATGAAATGGAATTGGCCTAGGAGATTATTGAATTTAAGTATGTTTAAGTAATTTTAAATGTAATTTACTTTAATTTTGTTATAATTAAGCTTTATGTATTTTCATTTTTAATGATCTATGCTCAATATTAGATTTGTTTTGATGAGATCTTTCTAATGATATAATTTTTTTTATTTTTTTTTTGAAGATAAACAAACTTTTCATTAAATAACATTCTGATTACATAAAGGAACAGCCAAAAAAACGAGGAATATAATCAAAGTATTCAACTCTATCCTCTCCCATCTGGCCAAGAGCTCTCTTAGCTAAAAAATCAGCAATTGTGTTTTCCTTTCTACTCACGAACCGAAGATTCACATAGGCATTTGATCCAACAACTCACAGATGTCTTCAATAATAGCCCCAAAAGGCGATAAGTCGGTACCTCCCGTGACTGCTTGCGTAACCACCTGGGCGTCGGTCTCTACAATGACCCTCGGCCACCCTTTCCCCTTTATCCAGCTTAGCGCCTCTCTTGCTCCCATGGCCTCCGCCTCTTTAACCGAAACAAGCCATTCTTTGTAAACATTACAACCCCCAACACCAAGCCGTCCCAATCAAACACACTCCATCCAAAACCCATTCGGCTCCCTCCATAGTCCATTGCTATGTCAATGTTCACTTTTATCTCCCCATGAATCAAACCTGCATAAGTGGCTGGTTGGTGAGCAAGCTCTGGAGCATCCCCATCACGACACTGCTTCCAGTTCTCAGCATAAATCAAGGCTTGTTGGACAACACCCCCCGGCTCCAAATATTGTTGCCTCCATACATTTGCATTTCGCGCTCCCCATATTGCCCAAGCCAACCATCACTATTTTCTCGCGCATCTCGGGTGAAGGAATGGTCCACATCTCCTCAAGCCAAACATTCATAGAATCAACATAAGATAACGTCCAATTTTCATTTAGCATGAGCCAACATTTATGAGCGTATTCACAATTGATAAAGAGATGAGCAATACTCTCATTTGCCTTTCCACATAGCACACACACTTGATCACATGGCACTCTTTTAATTAAAAGAGCATCCTTTGTAGGCAACCGCATTGTACAAAGATTCCAGAAAAAACACTTGACTTTCGGTGGTATCTCATATTCCACATCCCCCTCCACACTACACCCTCGCCAAGAGCCTCACCCCCCACAACCATCCTATACCCACTCCTTACCGAATAAATTCCCTTATCCTCCCCACTCCAAAACAGAACATCCCGTCTCACCCCAGTTGGAATAGCACACTCAAAATAAGATTCACATCACGCTCACAAAAGATATCTTTTAAGACCCCCATGTCCCAGGATTTCGATTGAACACAGAAAAGAGAGCTCACTTTTGGTTTGCCTAGATAATCCTGAACCGGGGTAACAATATATGGGTTGTTTGTGTCGGGCAGCCATGGGATCCCCCCAAAACTCTAAGTTTGCTCACCATCCCCAATCCTCCTCCTAACCCCGTGCCTCCAACATACTTTGGGTTTCCCGAATACTCAACTAAACGAAAGATGGATTAGATCCCTTATGTGCATCAAGGAAAGAAACAATTAGGAAAGTATCGTGCTTTAAAAACTCGTGTGACCAAAGCATCAGGTTTTGTCATAAAATTCTACCCCTGCTTACCTAGCATAGCAAGATTCATTTCGCGAAACCTGCGAAACCCCATTCCCCCGTGTTTCTTTGGAATGCACAAATCAGCCCACCTACTCCAACCTTGTACCCCCTCGTTCCCGTTTCTCACACCCCCACCAGAAGGAATTCATAATCCTTTCTATCTCCTCACTCAACCCCACCGGAAGAAGAAACACATTCATTGCATTAATTTTGGTATACTCTGAAGGACTGTTTTCAAAAGAACCTCTCTACCTCCCCTAGATAGAAATCTGTTTCCCCATTGCATAACCCTTGCTCTAACCTTATCCTTATAAAACCTAGAATTGTCTCTCTTCCTTCTCCCAATATAGCCCGGCAAGCCCAAGTATTTCCCATATCCCTGCTGTTCATGAACCCCTAAAGTATCACAAACAGCCTCCTTATCCTCCCAGTGGCACGTTCCTGCCAAACACAATAACATCTTACCCAGATTCACCTCTTGACCACTAGCCTTCCCATAATCCCCCAACACATCCTAAGAATCTCAGCCTCAAAATTATTAGCCCGAAAGAAGAAAAGGCAGTCATCTGCGAAAAACAAAATGAGATATTGCGGGGGCCCCTCTCGCCACCCTCAACCCATGTAAAACCCCTTCCCCCTCTCTCACTCTCAACATAGCACTAAGGCACTCCGCCACAAGGATAAACAAACATGGAGACAATGGGTCCCCTTGTCGTAATCCCCTCCCCGGCACCACCGGACCCCACTCTTTTCCCTCAACCAGAACCGAATACCGCACCGTTGATACACACTCCCTCATCAACCCCACCCATCGATCATTAAACCCCATTTTTGACATAACTCTGCACAAAAATCCCCACTCAACCCTATCATATGCCTTACTCATGTCCACCTTTAGCGCCCATTAACCCCCCCGACTTCCCCGGCTGACGTTTCAAACAATGAGCAGACTCAAAAGCAATAAGCACGTTATCCACTATAGACCTCCCTGGAACAAAAGCACTCTGGGCCAGGATCTATAATAGAATTTAACAAGACCGCAGTCTATTGGGCTAGCACTTTAGAGACAATACGGTACACCACATTACACAAAGATATGGGACGAAAATCAGACATCAACTCAGGAGATTTACATTTTGGGATTAAAACGATATGTGTATCATTTATACGATCAGGGAGCATCCCAGTAAACATAAACAGACGGGCAGAAAGAAACTACCTCAGGTCCAACAATTGACCAATACGTCTGGAAAAAATCCTGGCGAAAGCCCATCGGGTCCCGGGGATTTTTCCGGGTGCATTGCGAACAGAGCACCTCTAACCTCCTCCTCCGATCTCCCTAAGCAATATTTCATTCTGTGTATCTGAGATTCTCCTGTCCACACACTCCAGTACCGCCCCCGCATCCCCTTCTGCAGATGAAAACAGATTTGCAAAATATTCCACCGCTATATTCCCCATCTGCTGCTCATCATCCGTAAACTCCCCGTTTGAATTACGCAGCCCCCGAATCCGGTTCCTCCTCCTCCTTCTATTAACCGAGTTATGAAAGTAGCGTGAATTACTATCCCCCCCCCTTATACCACATTTCCTTCGCTCTTTGCCTTCATCTATCACTCTGGTTCCGAAGGATATTCATATATCTCCGCTGGCAGTCCCCAAACTTCCGCACACTCACAGCATCCCCATTCCCCCTTAATCTCCCCATCTCCCCTTGACAAAAACGAATTGCTTCTGCCTCCCCCCTATTCTTAACTTCTTCCCCAGTTCCACACACCCCTTCCACATTCACTCAGCCTTTCTCCAATCTCACACCCCCCTAACCGAGGCCCACTTCTCGTTCCACCACCTCCCTACACTCCGGATTTCTCCCCCCAGTTATTTTCAAACCGAGGCCGGCGTCTGAAAGTCGGTGCATGTACTGCTTCCATTGCCAGGAAAAGAGGCATGTGGTCACTTGTAGTCCCCTCCACCGACCAAGCTTTGGCTGCCGGAAACATGTCTCGCCACCCACCCGAAACTAGGATGCGATCCAACTTTTCCCGAATCCATTCGGTCGTCCCTCGCCCTTTTTCCCAGGTAAATTGACAACCCTCAAACCCAAAATTTGACAGTCCACTCTCCCTTATTGCCGCCCCAAAACCCCGCATAAGCCACCTTGGGTGAGGCACTCTACCCTCCTTCTCCCCCTCCCACAATAAGTCATTTACAGTCCCCCATCAAAACCCAAGGGAGGGTGTTAATCGAAGATAGATACCTGATCAGGTTCCATTACTCACGTCTTCTACTTCGATCAGCAGCCCCGTAATAACCCGTGAAACGCCACAGAGGGATACCCCCATCACCGTTTATATGTGTATCTATATAATGATTTGAGTAGCCTCTGACCTCCACATCAACACCGGCGTTCCACAGCAGAGCCAGCCCCCAACTTCTTCTGTCGGCATCAACAACAAAACAGCTATCGAACTTTAACGCCACACGCACATCCTCTACCCGTCTCGCCTTACAAAGAGTCTCACATAGGAAAATAATGTCAGCTTTTTTTGAGAAAACTAAGCCCAACAAAAATTGAATTGCTAGTGGGTTTCCCAGCCCACGGAAATTCCAACTTAAAAGACTCATTGGGCCGGGTGGGCCTGGTTGCCAGAGCCCACCTCACAAGAAAATAGAGTCTTGCTGCTCAAGGACCATAGGAATAGCCCAATTTATTTTTAACATTCCCTCATCACTTAACTCCATCCTACGCCGTTTCACTTCCGTTATAATAACTCCCTCATTCTCTCCACCCCCATTTTGTATCCCATCAATGCCTGAATCAATTCCCACCCCCACTGTCATACTCCCCTCCATTACTCCCTCTCTCCGCACTTCCCCTGTGTCCCCCGCGTTACCCGGTAACTGCACTTTCGCCATAACCCCTTTCATTAATTCCCCATCATTCCCTACCGTTACGTTTGCCCCATCCACTCCCACCGACGTTCCAGTCACCACCACGTCATCCAACACCAGCCATTTGTTTCTCGGCGTGGTTACAGCTTTCCGGCCACCGGCTCTCATCCACACTCCAAAAGGCTTCTCGCCAATCATCAGAGGCTTATCAGCGACCACCGGACAGAATTTACCCGCATGGCCTATAACCCCGCATTCAAAGCAAAAGGATGGAAGACGCTCATAACGAAGGTCTAGCCAGAACCATTCCCCGCCAGGCTTCTTCATCTTCATCTTCGGCCTCAAAGGCCTCGTAACATTTATCCTCGTCCGAACTCGCATAAATGATCGCTCTCCCCCATCAAAATTCCGATTATCTGCCATCTCATACTCCCCCACATGGTTGCCCACACTCCGCGCCACCCTTTCAGACATGAATCCCGAAGGTAAATTGTGAACCTGAATCCAGAAAGAAGCATGCTCTAACGGGATCGCCATTGGATCTTCCCCAGTCACCACACGTTGGAGCAGAACCAAATTATGGTCGAAAGTCCAAGGGTCGTCATTTAAAACTCTAGAGACATCCCTCTCGCAGTAGAAAACGAACAGAAATCTATTAGACCCCAGTTCACGCACCATAACACCCCTCATTGGCCGCCACGCAGTCGCCATAACGTCCCGGAAAATAACCAGTTTCACCGGCCGCTCAGTCACGACACGGCCCACAGCCGCAAACCGGAGATCAAAATTTGGTTTTGGAGTCTCTTCCACTTCGACAATAACACCATCGTCGTCATCACCGATGGACAAACCCTCACAAGCATCAGCCAACTCACTCGGCCCACCTTTCTCCATTACAGAAGCCATACCGGAAAACTCACTGGAACACTCACAAGGAGAGAGGAAAATGCTCTACTAGAGAGAGGAAAATAATTCATTCGATTTCCAAAATAGTTATGCTATAATTTATTTTTAATAATATAAAATTTATATTTAACAATTTAATAAAATATACGAATACATTAAAACTAAACCAAGAACATAAAAAGAATTACAAATAAAAATAAGGGGCAAAATGGGAAAAGAAAAAAGGCACCAGATTTGGTGTGGATGAACAATGCAGCTCCAAATATGGCGTTGCACTGTTCACATTGCGCCAAAAAATGGCGATTTGCCGTGTTGATTGGAGCCAAATTCCACCATTTTTTTAAATTTTTTTTTTTGCCGTTTTGGTGCTTTGGGGCCTTCATTGGAGATGCTCTTACATACCAAATTCTTTAGTTGAGTTGATTGTACAATCTCACATGTAGCATTAGATGTGCTTGCGATTCAACCACCACAACAATACATTTTTTCTTTAAAAATAGAAACTAATACTTAATAGTAGTTGATAAGGGCTTGACGATAGCTTGTTAGCTTAGCTTGGGCTCAAGTTAGCTATATGAATCAAAGGGTTAATTCATTATCACCTAAGTATTTGAAAGATTGGCCGGCTAACTAATCTACTCGCTCGGGAGAGCTGCCTGAGCTTGTTACATATATTATATTTAATATATCTAAGTTTAACGAAATGTAATTGAGAATAAGAGAGATAATGTAAGATGGATGGATGTTAATTTCTTTCTTATATACAACAAGACTATTTATAGGTAAAGAAAAAACTAACCACTACCCCACTAACACCTACTACTAATAACCGTTACCCCCACTAACAAATACCACACACTAACCATTAAATAACAAAATTTTATTTTCATTTGAAGACTTGGTTTAATAACAAGATAATAACAGCATATGATCTAATGACTTAAAGGACATATGGAGTTTCTTGTAAGTCTTCTATATTCTTGCTAATACCGTACCCACAATCACAAGGATAATATATATATAGTCTAAAAGCACATCTAATCATTTCATTCGTTATAGAATAGCGATCTATGGCTAGTTAGTCCATAAATACTATCTTGTATCTCAAAATTTTTTTGCGTATAGATTGGAGACTAGCCTGTTTTGATACTTCTACAAAAAGGGGTCCAAAATTGGGTCAAATTCAATAATATAGTTTCATTATTGTAGCTCTGAACTACCAAGATTAGAACTTATCATTCACTACATTTAATATAGAATATGTGATTAATGTTGGGTTGTATAGTAGTGCTTTAATTTACACCAACACCGTCAATGAAATTCTACTAAAAAAACGTGTTATTAGTTATGATTATAAAGTTATTAAAAAGTGATACTATATATATATTATGGTGGTGCTTGAATTGTTGATTGAATGTGGTTGAAGACCTTGGTTGGCCTAAGTGAAGCAAACAAGGTTGGGATGGAGAGAAGTAAAAACAAGTTTTTGTCAAAGAAGGTCAAGGCTATGGACTATAGTCAGCTTTTGGTCATCTCTTTAGGCTCAGGCTCCCGGAATTTGGAGAACAAATACTGTGCTGAGGTGGCAGCCAAATGGAACGTTTTAGATTGGATGGTCAAGTTGACACTGGATATCCCTACATAATTTCATGCCTCTCATCAACATGGTTTCCTATGGAATGTCCGATATGGTTGATTTATCATATTCTACCATCTTCAACTCTCTTAATGTTGGGGAGAAATTTATCTCAGAATTCAGGTATGTAACACAATTTCCGAAAGTTAATTTCACTTTTAGTCCTATTAGCTATTAGTGTGCTGTTAATGTTGATGTCCACAACTTTCAAGACTAACAATTTATTAACCTAACTATTAATTTTTATCAATTTTTAGTCATCCGGTCAAATTGTCAGTCAATTGTCGCCGAAATCTTTTAATTCAGTGTTGAAATGGAAGTTAGCCATTTTGTGAACCATCTGTTTGAATTAATACAGGCAGGTAGGATGTGGATAAAATTTTCGACAATTTGATCGTACGACTAAAATTGATAAAAAGTAAATAGTTAGGGTACTAAAATTGTTATTTTTTGAAAGTTATGGACTGAAATTAACAACACCCAATTAATCATAAGACCAAAAGTGAATTTAACTATGTACTTTATATATGCACTGCTTCCATAGCATTATATGGAACTAAGTTTGAGACGAGTTTTACACCCCCCCCCCCCCAACCAAAGAAAGGTGGCCTTAATTTAGATTTAAGTGAAGTATAATTCAAGATGATGAATCGATCTAGTTAATTTATTTTGGGGTTTATGTTGATGTAGCTCCATCACTTGTTATCAGGGGGATAATACCTAGATGGACACCTGCAGCCATTGGATAATCTTCTTGGAGAATACGATACACCTTAGAGAAATAAGGTGTAAAAACTTCTTAATAAACAACCTGTTTCAAAAAGTGGATCTCAATTCTGGAGCATATATGCGAGTTTTAAAGAGATTACACAAACGAGACATTTTGAAAAAAGGTGAGGATCCTACTCTACATAATAATAATAATAATATGCACACATCTACTCCCCTTTCCCATCTACCCCCAACCACGCACAACATAATTAGATTATATTATACCGAGAATATAATATAATATATTATATATATATATAATATATATATATATATATATATATATATATAGTCGCATAGGTGTGGCGATCTCTTCCCATGTGGTCATGTGGCGAGTTTTCAAAAATACACCCAAAATTAAGTAAGATATACACCATCAACATTAGGAAATGCACCACAAAAGATGCACACAAATTAGGTACGCATCACCAACAACACACCATTAGGTGCGAGTAAAACACCATACAGTTTTGGAAATACACCATTGGGGTTGGTGAGTTATTAATATGTGTAGTTTTTGAGTCTGTTGTAATATTTTGGTGTTTTTTTACATTTCATTGTGGTGTGTTTCCCTTACACTGTTGGTGCAGGTTGTTAACACTGTTGGTGTATTCTGAAATTCGCCACACGACCACACCTAACAACATGAACCACATATGAGCATTATTCTATATATATATATATATATAATATATATAGTATATATATAGTTATATATATATATATATATATATATATATATATATATTATATATATATATATATATATATATACTATATATATATATATATATCCATTTTTAAATTAATTTTCATGTTCAATTCATAAATTTAAACAAGCGTATTGGTTATTGTGTTCAGATTTGCCAAAAAATACTGTCAGATCAGAAGAAAAACTACCCAAGAAAAGGATTCAAGTAGAATTCACACAAAAACTCTCAAATGAAATTCTTCACATCCGAAGAGGATAAAACCATCGAACTAAAGAGTTTATCATTATTGATGAA
>VALG01001726.1:0-12907 GCA_009835305.1 Ipomoea purpurea
AAACTACAATAAATAGCTAACTAGTATTCGATATCAATGTTAACTTATAGAACATATTATTGTATCATTACACTAATTTAAGCTCATTAATATACTTGGATTATTGAATGGTTATTTAATAACGTGGATATTATCTCGATATATTTATAGCTAGCCATAGCAGGAGGAAGTCAGATGCCTCGTACAGTATGAGGATAAATAGATCCATTACTAACTACGCATATGAATATGGTTTGAAGGACATACGTCGAAATAGCGATAATACTTATTGATAGAAACTTAATTAATAATGTTCAGATATGTGATTTTCACCTTTAATTAATTAAATGATGTTTAATGTATATTTATGTTAGCAAATTTTTAGTATCTATACTAATTGCTATAGAGTTATGTCTATAATGTATAATCATATAACTGGTAATATAAATATCTTAAATAAGCTCTACTGATTTATAATTGATTTAATATGAACTTACAGTAATTAAAAATAAGTAAACATTTATAATGCTATTTTTATATGATATGTTAAGTGATATGCCATCATAAAATTAAATCCTCCTATTTAATTTTTTCACACAAACTTTTGTAGTCATATATAATAATGTGTCATATTCTTTCAAAAAAATTAAATATTATATTTGTTAATACGGTGCTACCAAAATAACTTAATTAGTATTATACAGAATTGATATATGTGTATGATATTTATATTATTACTTAATTAAAAATAAAAAATGAAAATGAGATTAATTTAGCTTGTATATTTAATAATTACTGGAAATATAAATTTTTTAATGGAAATAGGTCAATTGGAAAGGAAATGAATATTAATACTTGAATATTAATAAGTTTTATGGAAAATATAAAAATTAATGGTATTAAATGTATTATAAATATGTAAAATGAAGTTTGCTATCTCAGACGATTTAATCCGGGATGGAAAGAAATATTAATCCTCGGTTATATATTTTATATTTTATAAATGTAAAGTTACCTCCGTTATAGAAAGATGGATGAAAAAATAATATAAAATATGTGTCGTTTTATGCCATAAAGTGACTACCCATTAACTTTAACTATAATATAACATCATTCAAGTAAATTAAGGACAATTACTTCAATATCAGTATTCTAATGAGAGGTGTAAAACCTTAGACAATGATAATTTGTCAATTTTTTGAAGTCAATGAATGATTCAAATTTGGAAATACTAAAAAATGAATCTATAATATAATTTTAAATATTCTTATCTGTAGGACCGAGAAAAAGTGTAGACTCCAAACTGACGCAGTATTATTAGTGAAATAAGTATACAAATTACCATCCTCCATTTAATATACAATATTACCTAAATATTAAAGTGATAATATAAAAAAAAAATCTGTATACTCTTTATGTTACTGGATATATATGTCCTGTAAATTATATTAAATAATGCATAAAAATTAACTACCTAATGATATCAAACACTATGGCCACAATATAACATAGTGCATTTAAATACTATTATTACATAATGAATACAAATGGACATATTAATTCGAATTGGGTATATCAATTCACACTATATAAGAAGAAGAAAAAAATATTACAACTATACATAAATGAAGCTGGAAATCATATGTTTTTGCAATAGCGATCGAATTTTGAAGCAAACTTACTTTATAAGATGTATATGCTCGCATTGTATGGTGAAAAAAAATAACATTTATGGATCAGTATGAAAATTAATAATTACACCAAATGGCCTAATATTCTTATATAGATAACTAAGTGTATTGACGGAAAATTTAGAGATTGTGTGTAAAATAAAAATACTACAAGATTGCTTTTGTCGAACACTATAAAAGTATCAATACCACCAAATAACAAAAGTCTTAGTCCGACATGATTGCATATATTAAATATGCCCTATTGAAAATCTCGGTTATATAGATTTATATATTCACATGAATCTCTATCTGAAAATATCTAAGAAAAATATTATATTTTACTCTTTAGCAATTCGATATTACCTGACACATAGTATTTATCAACTCATTGAGATATTGGAATATTATTTATACCACAATACATACAAAAACATTGTCAAACAAGAATTCAATGCTAAGTAGCATATTACCGACATATTCTTTACCATAAAACGAGAAATGCGGTAGATATACCTTCAAATGTTCATTCTCATATGGTATGTATATCATTGCAAAACGTAAAATATTGGAAAATGAATTCGAAAGAATTAATATAATCATTGACTTTGTAGACATACATCTGGTCATACCTGAAATTATGAGACACTAACATTAACATCAATAAATTGCATAGACATATATCGTTAATATAATTTAATTTTGATTTCTTGTTAAGCTATATAAGATAGTCGTGGGTATATTTATCATTGAAAAAGATTTTACTTGGCAAAGGAAATTTCTATAACCATTAGAAATCCAAATGCAGTATATAATCGGAAACAAGACCGATTTTGCTTATCAGAAGAATGGTAACATGAACTAGAACTCCAGCCTTAGACAAATGTATTACATAAAGAACATTACAACTAAATTTGACCCAATATCAGAATCAATATCTAAATAAAGATCACACCCACACCACAATATATACTTGCAATCCAATTTTATCCTCAATTACATTCAAAATTCACTGACTATCCTACCTCAACTACGGCCTATTAATAAGGTTTCAAATTTTGCCACTTAGGAACGGTGAAGCGAAATTGCATATTAAGACCGCACTAATTGGACAAACAAAATATATGGCAATCCGCAACCACTTGAAACACTCTAAAAAACATTGCATTTCATAGTGATATCAACTAGAACACTCAAATGATTAAACCTATCTCAACTCTTCTTCACCGGATAGCAGCAGATTATCATAACATTTTTACCGCCACAAAGTTAATCTATGCTTATCAGGACGCACACATAGAATGGAATATTTTTAAGAACTTTTTTTAATCAAACTTCACAATTAAACAAAATTAGAAAGAATGAAAAAAATCTAAGAACCAATATAAAGGAAATAAACGATTCGTTCGAGTTCTTTTAAATGGATAATTTCGTAAATAATAGCTTGACTCCAACTTCGCATGAAGAAAGATATTTATTAATAAAGTATTTTGAAGACTATAATTTAGAAGAAAGATAGAGCTCACTCACTGTCTACGTAAGCAACCGATCATAAAAGTCGAGAGATTTGAGAAATTAATCGGAAAAACTGAAATGGATCATAGCCTGCGTAACAGACAAAGTTTATGGAAATTGCATACATTTGAGTGTCCAGGCCTAATTGTACTTTTTTTTTTGTTCAAGAGCTGGCTCTACAAAATGTGACGTGTTTTTAACAGAGTAGGAAACAGGGAATGATGAAAAATTACTGACAATATTATAGAAAAAAAAATATTCCAGTAAAGACAATTCAGCACAGGTATTGTCTACATTCTGGACATATATATGTTAGCAATCTTAATTAGGGACAAAAATTAATCCATCAGTGGAAAATCGAAATTCAAAGAAGTGTATAGAACATTAGAAAATATCAATCGAATCCAACTCACGTCATCCTAATTATGCATCTACACATGTGGGCGACCAAAAAAAGGCATTAACGATATTCGATGTAATTGGAGATATGAAAATTAGGACTTAAGTATTATATATTTGCGGTTATATCGATCTAAATAGTGTGCCTTAATAACTGATTAGTCAAATCATATTATTCCTATCTTAGGCAACTCGACGGCCAAATACTAGATGCTTACGCCATCTATTAAACACACGGTCCCAGCCCTCTACACCTCTCAACTTCAAGCTCGTCAAATATACATTTTAGATTTGTTTGTACGATAAAAAATTGTTTTTCGGTTACAAATGAACAATAACATTGTTGTCTTTTTAAAGCGGACGAGCCTTAGAGACCCATTCATTGCTAGTGTCAAATGATTAATGGATACCTTACATTCATTCTTGTTAACCATAAGAAAGAAAATTTCCGTAGATAAGAACCAATTAATAGGCCTTTGAACTCGGGGTCTACATCCATAGATTGCAAGGCACAACAATACATACCAACCTTGTTGAAATTCCCTGCATACAAATTTCATAAAATCGTGCCAAAACTTTTCCTGTACTTCCTCGAACACAACTCGCCCACCACCTATTCACATTCTCGACAAGTCGGAGTACCTGTGACTCAACCTGCTAATAATCCTAAGGGATCTATTCTTATAATGGCCTGTCAAATGAGAGAACATTTGTACATGCCAATGCAAAGAATACCCAATGCATTTTTTAACATACAGGTCGAGACTTGTAGCTTCTCGCTATAAGCGATCATGGGGAATTCTTCCGAGTGACAGGCGCGCGGGCAAAACATCAACAAATCAAAGGTTAAGGACTCAATAAGTTCTGACATGTCGTAATAACAGTTTGACGTGGAGACAGTTGTAGGCTATACCGAATGTTCATGTTGTTTGTTAATCCCTTCTAATACAATTGTTATGATCAGAACTATGGGTAGAGCACACTACTTAATATTTGTATTAAAATGAATTGGTGTTACAATTTACATCCTTGCTGTACAATTGGGTGCATGATTTTACGAAAGACCATCATCGCGCAAATGGATAATCCTCGAACACTATACATGTTTCACAATAATAATAGTATGAATAGTAAACAAATGGATGAGACGAGAATACCAAATACTGCAATAAGCATCTTCCTTCATAATGAACGGTCATTTCACAATGTCATCATATTGTTCTTCTTGACAAATTAAGAGGCCATAGACCCTTGGTAACAATATACCATTGCAATTTAATCTGTATTCATAGAAACAACTTTATGGATACTCTGTATATATATAGTTACAACGATAAATGTAGTCGAACTCACTAAATATACTATAATTTGTCTATCCTCATATATACTTTGAAGAGTAATCCATTGTAACTGATGGGAACCAAATTCCATTATAGAGCGCCTAGCCAACTCAAACTTGAACACTTACACAACAATTTATGCTTGACAACTTACTTTATTATTAAAATTATGAAAGGAACAAAATCAATCTTTAGTAAACGAATACATTATCAACAATTTAAAGTCATAGACATTATGCCTTTTCTATTGGCGAAATACATGAAGTTCATCTAGTGAAATCATTACACCCTGGCCGTGCACATTGTTGTGGTTAGTAGTAGTATAAAGGATTATTTTGGTTTATGGTAAAATAAGACCGTCTACAAATTAAAATTAATCAAATTTCATAAAGAAATATGTAAGAACAATATTTTTATTTCTCACAAATCGTATCTCATATTTAAGTGTATTTTTATTGGGACAAACGGAATTTAGTTCAAATCATATAGAGGAGAGAGAGGAGAAGAGAGAGACAAATATTTAGAGTATGCTTTGCTTATTCAGGTTACATACAACAATATTTGTGGCGACGATAAAAAATACGAATAAGAATAACTTTGGGTGGTGGCTTACAGACACAATATTTATATAAAATGAATGTCACAATTATTTATTTCTGTTTTTGCTCTACTACTAACTTAAATACTAAAGCCTAACTCCTAGATTAGTTGCCAAACCCGCCCAAAGACACGATCGATTGTAATAGGGGATCAACAATACTTGAGATAGAAAGACCTTAAGATTACGATAAACTACTAATCATTAAATAAGTGGGAATGTACTCTTGAAAATGCAACATATATTCAATAGAAAAATCAGCACAGTTCATTGTATCAAATTTGTTGTTATATTATGTTAAACATTATCTTCAACACTCACTTCACCATCACACTTATTTGTGACCCTAAAAAGTATTAGTCTACTGACAACAAAGTAAGAGACAACCATTAACCACATCATCATCACAAAAAAAAAACAATTTAGCTAGAGTTGTTAGAAGCTGTAGTTATTAGGTGGGCAGGTTTTGCGAGCATAATTTCATATTGTGATTTGTGATTCTAGAGAAATATAATATCATACCAGCTTCTCAATTTTTAATTTCATTCTGTCAGTTGTTGGTCAAAATCGAAATGATTCATTCATTCATTTATCCTAGTGATTTTTTCCCTAACAGAAATAGTAAATCCTGTTTCAATTTTCGCTTCCAACGTAATTTCATGCTTATTTCTTGCAAACTCTTGAAAATCAGCGATTTTTGCAGGTTCTGCAAGCCATTTTCAAGAACATGAATGCATCTCCCTAGCCTAGAGCACTCAGTAGCTAAAAGAAAATGGTAAAAATAAAAAAAAAAAAAATAAAAAAAATAAAAAAAATCACATGAAGACTTACTACAGAATTTGAAAGCCCTCTCTTACAAACTAATATCACTGTAAATCAATTATTCAATACTCTTACAGAATGCATGAAAAAGGGATGTAATCAATCTCATGAAGAATTTTTAAAATTATACTTAGCCTTTGCCTAAAAGTATTAATATCATATCTTCAAGTTTAGACGGAACATAACCAAGCAATTCCCCTTACCTGTAGATCTTCAAATTTGAGACTAGCTGCTTTCTAGCTTGAAATTTTTTCAAAAAGGTAATGCGATTAGCATATACCAATATGCAAAAGCATATTTGTACTTGGAAATTGGAATTAACTGCAAAACAGAAAAGAAACAGAGATGTAAAGTAGCATACTGAATTACTGATCTTCACATATAGGCACCAAATGAAATATGACTTTACTTGCTTGGCAGCTTGCCGGAGTCACCAACCATGATTGTTCTCAATTCACATTTGTTACATAAGTACTATCCCAACATCTCAAGAACTCTTCTCTGGTCACAAAAGTTCATGTTTGTTTGGTTATCCAACTGTACATTTAATGACGCCAGTACAGCTCTACGCTCAATTTGAGCCTTGGCATTTCTGTTTGGTTCAGTAGGCCATTTCTATTGGGTAGGGACCTATTTCCAACTTCTGGTAATATGCATGCTGCAAGTAAATCAGAAAACTGATCCTATTGCGTTCAACAGATGGAGCTGGACAAGGGTCAATACTTAACATAACAACACGGAAAAACTTCACAGAGCTATCATTATTATTTGTCTTGACACGGGTTACGAGGACAAAACCAGGTTATAGATAGATATCTGCATCTTTTCAATTATGGGTAAACGCGTTTACATTTGTTTTTTTTTTGTAATCTTTAAATTAGATTCTTTAATATGTGTTACCATATCTTGACCTGCACATTATTCGAGAAGCTGAGGATTCCAAATGGAAACAAAACAAATTAATTAACTCCTTGCAATATAACGTTATAAACTAAAAGATGTAAAGCAAGCAAACTCCACGCCCTCACCCACAGCCCCGAACTTAATTCAGAAGTTAATATTCAAGTTTTAAATTATAAAAATGAAATTTACATTTTGTAATGGTAAGACGGACAACATATATATAACAAATGCAACCTCTTTACTCGTAGATGTTTAATAGACTAAGTCCAATACAATGGATTTGTATACGTTTGAATTAGTTTGAGTGTGAATGGGAGACGTAGAATCGTTCGAGTATACGAGCATTTTATCTTTTATTATCTCCCGATGATATAAATGTACGTGGGATGTAGGCACGGGACAGCGCAGAAACATATACACATGTGAGAAATCCACTCAGCACCTCGTGAGACCTAACACATCACACCGCCATACCCTACTCTATACCGATTTACTTGTCTCCTACGTACCAATCCATCCCACCCCTTCCCCCTAATCCGTATGTCGCGCAGCAACTAGTCCCTATCACGACACCGTACTATTCTTCTTGTAATCCCTGCGTTAGTCTGTGATATGTACCTCATATCAGCGGCAAGCGCGCGCCAAGAATTTTCGCGACCAGAGTGAAACATCTCAACCCAGACAGAAAAAGAAGACTCACAGAATATATGGAGGATATGGGATTTAAATTCACATGTGAGGAGCGCTAAAATTGATTAGCGCATATATGTCTATATACACTCCAATGGCAGGTGGAATACGAAAAAACAGAAACAAGGGGGGGGGGTGCGGGGGCGGGGGGGGGGGGTTTGTGTGATTGATTTCTGGGCTATACAAAGAGCAAGCGAGCTAGAATTAAGAATAAAAAAAAAAAATAACCCCATATAATATAAAATCAGTAAGTTCAAGAATACAATGCAATAAACACAATGAGCACAATAAAAAGAAACAGTGATTGATTCTGTAAAGAAAGTCAGCACTGAATTAAAAAGAAATAAAAATTAAAGAACGAAACACGCTTAAGCTTCAGACCTCAATATTTCTGTATTTAAAATCCTGTTGAAACTGCTTGGCAGAAGTGACAAGGGAAGAGTGACACCCCTTCAACTCAATGGATTTCAACTTGTAACCTTGACACATTGGCATCTGTTCCAAACAATTACAAGAT
The DNA here is from genome assembly GCA_009835305.1 of Ipomoea purpurea. Classification (NCBI taxonomy): domain Eukaryota; kingdom Viridiplantae; phylum Streptophyta; class Magnoliopsida; order Solanales; family Convolvulaceae; genus Ipomoea; species Ipomoea purpurea. The sequence goes on from VALG01001726.1 coordinate 8,434, forward strand.
CTTAAGACTAAGTGTCTGAGCTCCCAAAGGTCACCCGGGTTGCTAAGTACCCACTGCTTGAGTTTTTAGCTTCAAGGAGCAAGGATATTAATTTAGGAAATCCTCCTCGAGCAACATTCCATACTGTTCCATGGAAGGCATTTTCCAACTTGAGCACCTTAAGCTCGGGTAACTTGGCAATAACGTTTAAATCGCTCTCAGAAATATAAGTCCCACTCAACTTCAACTTCTTCAGTCCTAAAGGATACCTACACTGTTTTGGAAGGGCTGCATTGCAACCAATAGAAACCGAAATGCTAAGCTTCTCAAGCCCTTCCAAATAGTTAAAATGATCCGAAATAGTAGGATTGCGGGAATATAATCCAATGTGACTGGGATCTAAGTCATCCTTTAGCAAAATTTTCAGACTTTTCATCTTAGGGAACTTTTTGTACACCTTCATTCTGCAATGAACCGGTCTCACCACCCAAGATAATGTTTGTAAATTCTTTTTATCTGCACTTGGAGGACCAACCATATATGAACTGCCAAGTTCAAGATGCCTTAAGTGTGGTGACTTCCAAATACTAGATGGCAAATGGACAGTTGGTGCTCCATTACCAGAAACAACAAGTGTCTCTAAATTTGGATTATTTGACAGTACATCATCCAGATCTTCGAACCATTGTGTTATGGATAGGTATCTCAGAAAAATTAAACCCCCTAATTGTACCGGCACTCTTCGAAGTGATATAGAAGTATCAAAAGCCAAAACTCTTAACAGCTTGGGAGGAACAAACATTTCTAGATTTTCATGAAAGAAGAAAATGGAGCGAGCGATGTTCGTATCAAAGAGCACATAATAGTCAAAACTGTGTGATACAAACTTAGCCAACGACATGAATTTGCAAATGCTTTTAATGGCAGTCCTAAATGTTGCTGAGTATTTACTGCACAAAAAATACCTTCTCTCTGAGCTTGTACAACACAGAAGCTATGCATAGCACTATGCATTCTACAAGTCTTGATTTTGCCGTCAAAACTTAGATCTTCAAGTAAGAGAAGGCTTCTATCAATAAGCCTCTTGTAAGTACTCATAAAGTTGATCTTCAAACTCATTATGATCCAATGGCTTCACAAATCCCTCAGCAATCCACAACCTTATAAGCATTTTAACCAGAATTTTTTATTACGTTTTGGGAAGACTCCAAAGTATAGAAAGCATACTTTCAAAGAATCTGGTAACATATTGTAACCGACCATGAGTTCATTGTGATCTAGTAAATCCCAATGATTCTAATTCCTTTCCAATCTTCTTCCACCCTTGTTGTATGTTGTTGCATTTAGATAAACGCTTGGCAACTTCAACAATTAACTGGGGTAATCCATCACATTTCTCCACAACATGGTTCCTAATTTTTTCATATTTAGGGGCCAAGTGCTCTTCATCAATAGAAAGGATATTACAAACAGTTCCCAACTTTCTTTTGGATCTAGCAAAGTCATGTTATGGATATAGCACCTCAAATATTTATATCGGTCGGTTAGGTTGAAGTGTCTAGTGGTTAGTAATATGCAACTTCCAAACTTGTCATCAGGAACACACTGTTTGATGTCAGTCAAAGCTTGATTGCTCACAATGTTGTCCAAAACAATTAGATACATCCTACCACGTAAGCATTCGCGTACCTGCATTTCTAGTTGATTTGGAGTGCTTCCCTTTTTAATTAAATTTGGCTCCACTGGTGTCATTGATTGAAGAAGGTCGATTAGCATTCTGCTCTTATTGTAGTGTTGAGGTATAGTAACCCAACCTCTTACATCAAAATGCGATGCAACTGATGGATCTTCATACACATTTCTTGCTACAGTAGTCTTTCCAATACCCACCATTCCAACAATTGAGATTATCATTTGTTTTTGAAAATGGGAAGAAAAGAGTTGGTCCTTTATGACTGTACAATCATGGTGACGACCAACCATTCTGCCCTCAGACTCAACAACATTGGGAGACTTGGAAGCTGCAGCATGTTTTAATGGTTGAATTTGATTTACCTCATCATCATCATCAACTTCTTCATTGCTTCTTTTATTACAGTTCAACAACTCTTCTGCTCTTTCTGCTGCTTCTAGGGAAGCTTTTTCTTTTTTGATGTTCTTCAACAACTCTGCCACAAATCCGGCTGCTTTTTGCCAGGTTTGACTGAGCTTCTGGGAATTAGCTTCTTCTTTGGGTAGAAGGAAGTTGTTTAGTTGTATTTGGAGGCCATCTTCAGCTTTGAGTGCGAAGACTCTGATTTTGGTTTCCAATTTTGTGATTGCAGCCCCAGAATTGGAATTGGAATTCCCCTCCTGCAATAAGCAGTCTCGCAGAGAAAAAAGCATTTCTAAGAAAGATTCCATTGCTGCTGCACCACCAAAATACACCTTTGGGAATCGTGGCAAATTAATGCAATGCTTAAATTTTGTGATGAGAATAGTTAAAGCAACAATAGCCTTCTCTCTCTCACTTACACATGACTCCGACACTAGCTCTGCAGCATGTTTTGCAGCTTCTTCCAATGTTTGATGGAGTTTATGGAAAGCTTTTTCTCTTTTGCTAAGTTGTATTTCAATGTCGACTTCAGCGAGAAAGGTGTTGGTAAGTTGAATTTTAATGTCGTCTTCAGCCTTGAGTGCAAAGTCTCGGATTTGGATTTCTAAATCTCTGAGTGCATCTCCATCACCATCACCACTGGATTTGTTGTCGAGAAAGGCTTGTAAATAAGAAAGGTTTGCACGGAAAGATTTGATTAGTGGTCGATGGAGAGACATCCTCACCCTTGATGTGGGTTGGAGAAACTCAATCTCAATGGTTCTAATCAGAGAAGTTAAAGCAACACGAGCCATCTTTCTCTCATGCTCGTTTTCTTTGTTGATAATCTGCAACAACTCTGCCGCAATTTTGGCTGCTTTTCGCAGGGTTTGAAGGAGCTCCTGGGAAGCTTCTTGTTCATGTTTGGCGTCTTTGGCTAAGAGAGCTAAAAGGAAGTTGCTTACTTGTGATTCAATGTCATCTTCAGCTTGGAGTGCAAAGTCTCTGATTTGGATTTCAAAATCTCTCACTGCATCTCCATCTCCACTGGATTTGTTCTGGAGAAAGGCTTGCAAACAAGAAAGGTTCGCATGGAAAGATTTGATTAGTGGTCGATGGAGAGACAGCCTCACCCTTGATGTGGGTTGGAGAAACTCAATCTCAATGCTTCTAATCAGAGAAGTTAAAGCAACACAAGCCATCTCTGATCTCTCTCTCAATTGCAATCTTTAATTTGGTAAAAATATGTAATATATAGAAGCGAAGTGTAGTTTTAAGTTTTGGTATTAATTAACTGCACACTGAAAGATAGATAGATAAATTAGATAAAATATGCAATCAGGAGTAGGGTGGGTATTTTTGGTTCGGTTTATCCGAACCGAACCGAACAAACCGACCGAACGAATCGAATCGAACCGAATTAGTAATAAAAAATCGAATGATAAGGAATTTTATAACCCAAGCGGTTTAGTATCGAACCAAACCGAAATCAAACGGTTTAGCAAAAATTGAACCGAACCGAATGCATATAATTTTGTTAATAAATAATAATAATAATAATAATAATAAAGAAGTAAACCGTGATGATGGATGAAACAACTTAACAACCTATGAGTTTGGAATTCGTATTGCTATGTTGATTGTTTTTGAATTGTTATGTTGGTATCTATTACAGTATTTAGGTATTAGACTTTGATTTGAGTTATTTGATGTTTCATGTTTGTACTCTTTAAACATTGAATTTGTGATGTTTGAACTACGTGATTCATGTTTGTAATGTTTGAACTTTGAACTTTGGACTTTGAATTCTAATTAGAGTTTTTAACCCATTTTGGTCCCTTGACTATGGCACATTCCTCAATTTTGCATTCAGACTTTTAATTGCACCCAATGTGATCCCTTGACTTTTAAAAGTTACCCATTTGGTCCTCCGTTACCTTTTCCATCAATTAAACCGTTAAGTTTGGGGGGTTTTTAAGTCATTTCGTTGTGGTTTTTGTGGTTTTTGTGTTCTTTTCTCTACGTCTTACCCATCCCTATAGCAGCCGGAGCAGCCAGAGGAAATATCTACAATCTATTGGCATGGTGTTAAATAATACTCCATAACCATATTCACGATACTCTATAGTTGACTGCGAGTAGATCGAAAACAAGTTTAGTGGGTACAAACTCTCGTAACTTTCACCCGTTGCTGGGGCTTCACCACTAGCTACAGAGCACTCCATGGGAAGATTAGAGGTTTGAAAAACTGGAAAGATGGCAGTTTTTTAGGTAGTTTTGGCCTGAAAATTGTATGCCTTAATGTCATTTGTCTCTATTTTGTTTCATTGTGTCTTTATATATGAATAAATACATTGGCATGTGGGTAATATTGTAACCTTTCAAACATTATTCTCTTCTAATCTTACAATGTTTTAACCC
>VALG01001728.1:0-11000 GCA_009835305.1 Ipomoea purpurea
TCGTCTCACAACACACCATATCCCATCCTCTACCTTGCCAGACACCAATAAAAGACACACAATTTTATTTTATTTTATATAGTTCGCACGCAAAACTCCAACGAATATAAAAGAAAATTTTATGTTGTTTGATGGTAGTACATTGCTATAAAATACATACCAACTTATAATTAAGAATATAAATTGTTATTAACAATTGTTTGATCAGATGAGGGTGTTAAGCTTAAGGTAGATACTACATAATTTCATTTTTCCCTACGTCAATCATAATAAAATCAACCCATAGATAACAATAGTCAGTTAATTAAATATCTGACTTTAAACAATCTATAGCCTAATCAATTTTTTTATTGCAAGCTTTACCATAAACACAGCTAATACAACCATTCCCAGCCATTTTAAATTATATTTCCTTAAACCAACCTAATTTAAACTTTTAAATCCACTATTAGAAACTTTTTCTTTTTTAGCATTTTAAAATACCGGATAATTGATCTTTATAATTTACCAGTATCCAAGCAATATTTTATAAGGCTTTACTATTAAGCTAATATTTAATCGTCCACTTATAGCAGCTAAGACGGGACGTTATCGTAGCTATTAATGGGGAGTGTATTAATTAGGTATCCTTACGTTGCTTAGTTAAGGTGGTTAGCTCGGAAAAAGACTGGTAGAGAGCGAGCTGCCAATGCTATGTTATAAATTGCCCCAAAAGTCAACTGCCAGATATTTAAGTGTGATATTATAGGGAAAAGAAGAGTTAAAGACACTGCACATATGACCCACATGCCTAATCACGGTCTGCATCAGCATGAGCTCCGGGCATACGCACACGTGTCACATCGACTTACCATTACCCGAGGTCACGAGTCAGATCTAGTTATTCCAATTGAACTTGTTGATTTAGCCAGTCACCGACCTAAATAGCGGATGACCTTCTAGGGCGAAAATTACTGATATTAACAGTTGCTCTCACACTTTTAAAATTGTGTCTACGCAAAAATAGTCCTAACTAACTTGACAACATACTTAATCGAGCACAATATCACTACTATAGTACGTTATACCCAGGAGCAATATTTCGATCAACATTATATTAATAGTAACTTTACAAAACTACTTACCCTATTAAATTATCTAAAGGAATTTTTTAATTTTAAATTAAATTTTTATTATTTTATTTTAATGAGCAGACCATGCTTCCCCACCTATATAAAATACAGCATAAGCATGGAGAGAAAAGGAGAGTCACTGAAATGGATCCAAAAGATCAAGCTATTGCGCTGATAAGCTCTCATGCTTACTCTTTCCTTCTGCCCGCCATGCGGCCAACCAACCACCTCAAAGTAGGATTATCCCGTAGCGGCCCCAAAGCGAAGCATCGGTCAAAAGCTGTCTCCAAGTTCTCTTCCGGAAATCCGGATCCTGCCGGCCTTAATCAGATCCACTTCCAGATTGCTTCGCCGTATACCAATTTTCTGCAGCTTAATATACAATGTCTAAATTATAATCTTTTACAATAATGGTACCACACCATATATAGATATATATTATATAGTATACTGTATACTACGCGTATATATATATGATATTATATATATATATATATATTGATAAAAAACTAGATTGGTATTGAGCTGGAGTTAGATGAGAATATAGTCTATCCAAGTATAATTATAAAAGATGTTTTTAAATGTGCTTGTTAGCTGATTTGTAGTGAGTTGACTTAGTTGATGTTTTTACTTTAGCTGGTATAAAATGGTTTGTAAATTAAACTCTTTAGCTGATATCTGGTACTACAAAATAATATTAAAAAAAAGTAGTAATAAAAGCTATTTGTTAGCTTTGTATTTACATTTTGAAGCAATAAAGTTAAAAAACGAATTAATCAAACATTCATATTGAATTGTAAATCAAATCAAACAGCTAAAATGTCAAATAATCTAAAATTGGCCGAATACATAAACTATTTACGGATCATTATCTTGGGACACTCTAACTAAATTGATTTTAAATATTATTTGTAACTACAAATTTCGAACATTTGAGAGGTTGCACAACTACGACCAACCCTATCCATTAGTTTACTTCTTGTCTTCTTTGCATTAAAGTTACATGAACGATTTACTCATACCACTTTTATAAATACGAGTAATTTTCCCATATCCAACAAAATTAGCACGTATTAGGTTTAACTTGAAGATAATATTGAGTTTTGGTTTATAGGTGTATCACAGTGCTACCTTGGACGGGATCAGATCAGAAAAAACGTGCCTAAAAGACAGCTTACGAGGTTCGAAGATTGATGAAGCAAAGTCTAACTAGAGGCGCAGCCGGAACCGGTCTCCGACGTGTCCCTTTGCAGTACAGTTCCCAAAAACTGGGAACATTTACTACGAATGTCCCCCGGCCGCCCGACGGCCGCGGTCTCGAGCAAGACGAGGCCCGCAACTTTCCTCCCGTCGCGGGCACGCAGGAGCTGGTCGTCACATTCTCCAACAAAGAAAGTCGCTTACGAGAATGGTGACGCTCCGCTCCACCACGGAATCGCGCACTCGCCGTCTTCGCCAACTGATTTATCCCCAAACACGCTAAACTCCTGCTTGGACGGTAAACCCGCGCCTTGAAATCCATCTTCCCCCGAAGCCTCACCGCCGAACTGATGGCAAACGGAACAACCTCTACGGACGCAACCGGCTGGACAACGGACTATCGCGCTGAAAGAGAAGAAAGGGCGGATATTCGAACAACGCGACGGAGGACCCAGGACGCTAAAATGGTGTATTCAAGCTAGGAACGCGGCGCGCGGCTAAGAAGTATCCGGCGAGGTGCTCATGGGTAACTGATTGCTCACAGGAAAATGGGAGAGATCAGAAAGAACTGCCATTTCGTGAATGAATTCATGTTTATTATGCTATGCTATTTTTTCCGTTACCAGAAAAATCTAATAGTCACTACTCGAGTGTATGCCAATAAAATAACTCCGAACTGATATCATTGTTCTTAATGTGTGTGTGAATAATGAAAGTTCAGCAGTCTATGAAAGTGTGTGTAAAATGCCATGCATATGCATGCAGCATATCATTTTTTTTTAAATGTTAATTAATTAAAAGCTGTTGTCTTTGAGTTTTAATGAATAAAATGCATTATCATTTGCAACAAAATAAAAATAATTTGATTTACCTAGTGGACTACAGCTGTAAACAATAAATGAAGCCAAATAGAGCTTAATTATTACTTGCATCTGTTGAACCAGTCTTCTATCTAATTATAATTTGTTCCTTGTTATATTAAGTTTTTAAAATGTGTTTAATTGGAATTTTTATTACTCAACCCGAGGTCATAAGTTTCGTCATGAGATTGAGGATAGAATAAAATCACTTTTATGTCACTTTTGACTTAATCCTGACATCCAACATGTGTTATGACCACTAACTTAAGTTATATTACCAATGTCATGCCCTATTTAATTATGACTTAGACATCCTCAATAAGGATGTTTTTTTATATTTTGAACAAACCACATACGAGAGAAATGGAGGAAGAAAAAAAAAAAAAGAAAAGCAAAACAAAATTAATGGGACAAAATTCTTTTTAAACAAAAAAACAAACAAATTTGTTCAGGTTGCCCACGACGCGAAGTGTGAGTGTGAGCTAACGCCGTCTGCAATTTTTTTTTCTCTACAAATCTCCATCTTTGCAGGAGAAAAAAACCATTAAAATCTTTCCTTTTATTTATCTAAATCTCCAACTCTGACTTTTACTGTACCAAATTCCCTTAAAACAAACAAATAGAAATGCCCTAGTATGCATGTTTCCATACTTTGACATTAAAATAAGACATCCATCCTAAAAAGATATCTTTTATTATTGTTAATATAGTATATTTTCCAAGCACTATTAAGGCTCATGGCTTCTTTACTTTGTGTTTAGCTTATACTAAGACTTCTAATTATCAAACAATAATCTTTGTTCTCTATGCCTTTCGTGTTATTTGTATTGTATTCTTAATTTATTATAGGGGTGTTTGAAAATAGCTTATCAATTAAAGTTTTTTTGTTTGACTAGTTAAAGAACTAATATGAATGTTTTTATAAATACAATAATTTTTGTTGACTTACTTATTGATTTAATAAGCTCAAAATGAAAAAATTACTGTATTAAAGATGTGACCCTAACATCAATATGCCCGTGATTGACTTGAGTGATTCTATTCGATATTATAATGTATAAATAGAAATCACAAAAATCATATACTATAAAATAACTTTAAATTGTTTTCCAAATCCCGTATTTTGAACTTGTTTTTTTTACAGGCACATTGCCACAAAGAGGGAAGAGCTGGTGGCCGTTCCTCCAGCTTACCATACTCCCGACCTGCGCGCTACACCTTTCGCAGACTCACCTGGCAGAAGTGCAGAACACATCAACCGATCAATTTCCACATTCTTTTTGCCATTATTGGAACAATCGAAATTCTGATTGCTTGCGAGCAACACCAGACTGAAAAGCTTACAGTGGCCAAATGTCAATGGCGTACGAAGGCTATTGAGCTCTTCCCAACTTCCGCTTCGTCCTCTCTGCAATGGCAGCTCCTCTCTTCGGTACACGGTTGGTTTCTCTGGCCATCAGCATACGCTTTTTACAGGTAGCTAGAACTAGAAAAGATCAAGGCTTTTCTGAAAACTTATGTATACTTCCCTTTGTAGTAACACTATATGCTTTCTTTTCTTTTACAACGTTAGTCCTCATTGCCAATCAATCTGTTCGAGGAAAGGAGACCCGCGTTACGGTACCATATGATCTTTGTTCATTTTCAAGATTTTGATTTTGGGTTTCCCTTTGTTGTCAATATGGTATTTGCATTATGTCTCTGTGACTGGACTGACAGTGGATAAAGCAATTGAATGCCTCGAACAAATTGATCCAGAGATAGCCGACATCATCGAGCTCGAAAAGCTCGCCAATGAAGGTGAGTAGTACATGCTGAGCCTGGGATTGCAAAGCTTATATTCAAGTTATTGGATATGACTAGGAAATTTGTGAATTTAAAGTTGGGCCGTTGGGTTTTGATGATTTCTGGAATTTAGGGCTGAGCTTATACCATCTGGAGAAATCACTTCAGTGTTTAATGCAACTGTTGGATCAGTGATGACCAACATATTATTGAAGGTACCCCGGGCTCGATACTTAATGGAGGAAATGAGTACGTGAACATCTGCGCATTTTTCTACTGAAATTGCTTCATATATTGTGGGATTGTATCACTACATGTGGTGGATAATGTTTTTTGTGTGCACCCAGGTATATTGATATGGCAGAGAGTTGTTCAGAAGCGTTTAGAAACTTTCCAATTGGATCCTGAGAAAATGGGGAGGTAATGATTTTCCATCATCTTTAGTGATAAACCGTAGTTGTTAAGCGGATGTGCTTAGAAGTAACAAAGTTGAATTCTTTCTTGTATATAGAATGACAAGCAAAATATCAACCTTTTCTCAAGCAATGTAAAGTATTTAGTCCAGTCTGTTCAAAAGCCTTTGATGAACTTGTCTTTGTTAAATTCGGTGTTATACAATACTCTTCATTAGAATTCCAGCCATTATAATTTTTTTAAAGTACTCAAACTCTACCTATGCAGTCAATGTTCAGTCACTATCAGGGATCTCCTGCAAACTTTCAAGTATATACCGCTTGCTGAAACCACATGAGAGAATCATGGCTCTTGATCTTCCTCATGGCGGACATCTTCACATGGTTATCAGGTACTATAGTTTCTTCCAATTAAATCTCTACGAGGTTAACATGTCTTTCTTAAGATATATTGGGCCTCACCATTCCCATTGGTGCAGACTGATACCAAGAAGATTTCTGCTGTCTCAATCTTCTTTGAGACAATGCCATACAGATTGGGTAGAGTACAGGATACATTGACTATGCCAGGTATCTCATTAGCGACATCGCTGAAAATTTTATAGTTTGCTTAGCTATTCTATTTTTATATTTACTGTCTAGCTTAATGCTTGTTTCTATAGTTTCCTTATGATTTTTTGTTTTTTTAAAAAAAAAGAAACAGAATATATGAATGCACCCATTTTACCCGGTAATGGTTACATTTTTTAAATAGTGGATTATGGGAATCATGTCTGCCCTTGTATACATACAAACACACCCGTGTCTCTATCCCTTGCAAATACTCCTCGAGACAGAATAGCAGGTCCAGTTGGAATTTTGTGATTCTAATTTGTATGGTTTTTATCATGATTCTAAATTATCTCTTCTATATGTGTGTAACTTACTCTGCTCCAAAGGATTTGGTGGTGATTGTGAATTGCAACTCCGGAGCATGCATCACCCAAGTAGCATCTAATCATACGATATGATTATGCTGCTTTGATAGTCACATCATAAAGCTGTTATACCTGTCTTGACTGGCAGAAAATAAATAAGGGAATACGTGCACAGTGCACACACACACATATATATATTCAATTATTTGTTTTTGTTGGGTATTGGTGTATTGCTGTGATTGTGTCTCGGTAGTTGTGAGAGGTTATCAATGCTTCTATTGTTTTTCATTTCTACAAATTTGTCATGTTCATGTAAGGTTGAACTGTGTTATGCAGCTTGAGAAAAGTGCAACACTCTTTAGACCAAAATTAATTGTTGCTGGTGCAAGTGCTTATGCACGTCTGTATGATTATGCACATATTCGCAAGGTAACTTGAAAACCATTGTTGTCTCATTGTTTAACATATGAACCACTTAGTATTTAGATATTTCAGCACAATAAAGTATTTTTATATATGGAATCTTTGACAGGTATGTGACAAGCAAAAAGCTGTAATGTTGGCGGACATGGCACACATTAGTGCTTGGTTGCTGCAGGGGTCATTCCCTCGCCCTTTGAGTATGCAGATGTTGTTACAACCACAACACACAAGTCACTTCGTGGGCCACGTGGGGCCATGATATTTTTCAGGAAGGGACTGAAGGAGATTAACAAACAAGGAAAAGAAGTATGTTATAACTTATAACCTTAATGAACAAATAAATACAGACAGATTTGGATACACGTCTTTTATTTCAATTCTTGCAATGCGGAAGACAATTTTGTTGCTTTCCTTTGTTTTTTTTGGTCATTGGATAACTGTCTTGGTAAAATAACAGTTTCATTTGTATACTACAGGTTATGTATGACTATGAAGACAAAATTAATCAAGCTGTTTTTCCTGGACTTCAAGGTGGCCCCCACAATCACACAATTACAGCCTTAGCAGTTGCTCTGAAACAAGTAATATTTTGTCACCTTTTTAAAAATAATAGTTTTGTCATTTTCCATTGTTATTGGTATATGGGATAACAGTCATTATTATTATTATTATTTTGACCGTCTCTTGTGTAGCTACGACACCAGATACAAGGCTTATCAGGAGCAAGTTCTCAGTAATTGCTCAAAGTTTGCCAAGGTAAAGTTATATTCATACTTCATTTCTTCTGTAGTGTGATTTTTGTTGTCATTTCTTGACGATGTTTGTGATGAAAGTGGTCTTTCTTGCTGGCAGAGTTTGTTAGAGAGAGGCTATGACCTTGTTTCTGGTGGGACTGACAATCATCTGGTCCTGGTAAATTTAAGAAATAAGGTAGCTAACCAATATTTAACTCGTTCCCTCTCCCCCTTTTGGTTTTCCACACCTTAAAGGCTTAAAGTGTATAGTTAGTTCATTTATTTATTTATTTATTTATTTTTCAATTGGGAATCTACAATCTAGCAACTTGGTCTAAGAGGAGCTCTAAACGGTCTTGTTCAATTTGTTGTGGAAGCAAGTTAAAAGGGATTGTGATTGATGATGTTTCTCTTATTGCTTCATGTGGGACTCCTAAATAACCTATTACTCAATAAATTCACTAGTTTTGTAGACTATATAAGTTCTAAAGGCGGTGACATCTGAGACTGAAGTGGATATCATTTTCGTTTCTAAGCATGCGACTGCATTGTGACTTTTTCTTGCAGGGTATTGATGGCTCCCGAGTTGAAAAGGTTTTAGAGTCGGTGCATATAGCAGCTAATAAGAATACAGTTCCCGGAGATGTGTCTGCCATGGTGCCTGGTGGCATTCGTATGGGTAAAGCACTTCTCTTCTGACCATCTTCTTCACAAAATGCTTCCCTCGACTCTTGCCTGTCCAAATGCAGAAATGCTGAGTCGTGAAGTTTTCCTTGCTCTTCAACCCATTACTTTGCTTAATACTCTTTTGTCTTGCATAGCAATTTTTAGTTACTTCCACTAACCTGACAATCCAGGAACCCCGGCTCTCACGTCTAGAGGATTTGTTGAGGAGGATTTTGTTAAAGTGGCCGAGTTCTTTGATGCTGCTGTAAAGTTGGCACTTGAGATAAAAGCCAAGGCTCAAGGTTTAATAAATTCATTCATGTTGACATCTATGGCTTGTATTACCCATCAACAATTGTTCCAAGTTATTGAGCATTTTGAGATTATTCTGGTTATATGCTGACAAGTACTCGGTTTCCCCAGGAACGAAGTTGAAGGACTTCGTGACAGCTATGAACTCCGGTTCCAGCACACAATCTGAGATTGCAAAGCTCCGATCCGAGGTCGAGGATTATGCAAAACAATTTCCCACAATTGGGTTCGAGAAGGAAACCATGAAATACAAACACTGATCTTTTCAGAAGATAGGTATCCTCTTACTTGACATCTCTGAAAGTGTTGGGACTTCAACTATTTCACCTGTTATAGAATTACCAGTGCTCTTTCTTTATGGTTCCACCCCCAACACCCCCCCATTTCTCCCTGGGTTTTTTTTGACAGAAATGGGAAGAATTAGAGTGGACTGGATGAAATTGAGGAGTTTGAATCTTGAACAAAAATTGACAAAAACTAGTTTGAGAAATGCCCCCATTTCTTTCTATTTTAGCCAAAAACCCTTTGTCAGGAATGTGATTGAGCATCATTAGTAGCTACATTTACTGAATATCTTTAGTTTTTGGTTTTAAATTTTCATTTTATATTTTATGTTTTCTAATTTGAAGAAATGTATTACTGTGTCTGGTACTTACATGGTTTATTATGCTGTGTATATAGAGGATGCAATCTGACTCCCAATTCAAATGGCAAGATTTGAATCCAATTGTTCATGAAATCAAGAGTGTGCTGTGGTGCAATGAAGATCAACACTAAAAATGATTCTAGAAAATGTGTATAAATATTTGTCTTCCTAAAATCCTATGTTTTTATTACCAAAACAGATAAATTTCTATTCATAAATTTACCTTATTACATGATTGCCTTTTATTTGTTATTATTAGCAGTTTGCTTTTATTTTCAAAGGAAAGTATGAAAAAAAAAAATATAGAAAAAAGCTAAAAGAATATAGAATTAAAAAAAAAAAAAACAAAAAAAGATAGTAAATAATTAAACCAATATTTTTGAGATAATGACTACAAGTGGAATTTGAAATTATGAAAATTTTCTCAATTGAAGGTATGAATAATTCATACCCACCAATAAGTCAATAACCAAAATGTTAATTGAGCTTAATATATTTCTTATTTATCCAACACAGTTGGTTTTTTTTTTTTTTTTTTTGTTTTTTTTTTTAAGTTAAGTTAAATCTTATCTTAAAATTAGTTAAAATTTTACACAAATATACCAAATGGCTTAATAAATGAATTTTGATTAAAGTTTGTTAAAATGTATTATGATATATATATATATATACTATAATATATATATAGTACTATTATATATATATACTATAATAGTATAATATATATATATATTATATATATGATATATAATAATACATATTTAATTTTTTGATGCAACATCATATTTATCACTCTGATATTTTTGGTTGAAATACTTATCTTTACTATATATTCAGGGTGATCGATGATACACTCATTTGGAATGACTTATGTGCATTGCACTATAGAATTGCTGATATTGTGAGAATGGTAAACAGATCTGTCATCACACTACATAATAGTTGGTATTCTTTACATTATAGTATTCAGGGGTGATCTATGACCACTCAACATTATAGTATTCAGGGGTGATCTATGACCACTCATCTGGAATGACAACAGATGGGGTGATCTAACCACTCATCTAGTCATTTGGAATGACAACATATGTGATTCTTGACAACATATGTGATTCTTTACAATATAGTATTCAAGGGTGATCTATGACCATCATCTAGAATGACAAACATATGTGTCATTGCACTATAGTATAGATGATAACATATAGTAGTTGGCTTGGCTATTATTGAGAGAATGGTAACAGATATGTTATCACACTACATAAATGTTGATTAGAGATTAATATAGATTCAACCAAAACTTATACGGTAGATTGTGGTCCACGTAGCAAGATATAACCTCTTATACAGTTTTTTATAATATAAAATGAATATGTTGTACACAAAAAATGAATTCGTATTAAAATATATAAAAATAAATATGTAGTGTATTAAAAATGAGTATATAGTATGTTAAAAAATGAACATGTGTCAAAATTCTTAATGTGTACGATATCATTTGACCTGTATTGCGCAAGCCAAGAACATGACGCAATTTTCAATGAAAAATAACTTAGGTTTGCCAATTACGAACTGCCTAAGCTTCACATACCTTACACTAGAGTAGTGACTAAGTTACCTTTAGATCAAGTAAATCAATCTTTAAGCTAATCCGCGGACAAGAAAAGTACATATGGAGTTTTTTTTTTTTTTTTTTTTGAAGGGTTACATATGGAGTATTTTAATTTCATTAGAGGTAAATGAAAAAAACGATCTTTTTTTTTTTTTTTTCCTAAATATAAAATAGAAATTCGTGTAGTTTTTACTGGTCAGACATTTTGGAACAACAATAGCGCAGGAGCCCAGGAAGGAAAAAAAAAACATCTATTCTGCATAGCGTTCATACATTTCATCGTTGCTCTGAGCAGATCTGTTGCCTCCTTCGGGTTCTTC
>VALG01001729.1:0-12335 GCA_009835305.1 Ipomoea purpurea
GTATTTTTATTCGAGATGGGTGTCTGATCTTCAATTTCTTTGTCCTTGATGGGGGGGGTTTGTTTGGGATAATTTAGTTTACTTTACTGCAGCAGTGGCCGTGTGTAATGGTGGTCCTACTATTTTATGAGGCTGCACATTTGTGGGGTTTTTTTATGTTTTTGGTTTGTTGTTATTTTTTTTTTTTATGCGTGCCAATTGAACAAATGATGGATCCAGGTTCTACTCGTTTCCACTGTGTGATCCACCTAGTTTTGCATCAAATTATAACTAGTTCCGCTAATTATGTTGGTTGTTTTGTAACTTTTTTTTTTCTCAATAACATTTTTTTTTTATGGTTTCTAGACTCTATAAATGTTTAGATGGGTATGTTGTTGTTTGATACAGTAGGCGGAGTTCGATTTTTGGTTGTATGCGTCCATACCGCACGATGGGGTGTGGGTTTGGATTTTTTGGTATTGTGGTGGTTGGTTGTGTTGTTTTGGTGTTGTTTTTGCGGTGTTTGTGTGGTTGTTTGTTAGTTGTTTGTTTTTGGTTTGTTTTGGTGTTTTTTGTTGTTGTTGGTGGTTTTTCTTGGGTTGAGTGGTGATGGTTAGTTTGTCGCGAACGCTGCCGGTTCGTGGTTAAAAAATGTTCGGATCCAATTTGACCTATAATTGAACATTTAGTTGTCATTTTCTGATGCGCACATGCTAATTTGCTGTCTACTGCTTAATTCATGCGTTGGGTTAGCCTGCCTAGTTCCTAGTTTCTGATCAGAACAAATATAGCGATTGTTATCGGCGTTGGGACGCACTTGTGTTGATGACATCAGACTGCTTCGGGCGCGTTATAAATGGACTGAAGCTACTTTGTTCGGCCGAACAACCACACGTATCGCCCCCCCCGCCCGCCCTGCGTGGCACTTTTCCCCACCCGTGGGAAGGAAATAACCATTTCTTCCTGCATCATGCACAGAGTTGACATGTAAATGCACTTTACCGGTACTGCCACTTAATTTACCATTGATATGTATACTGTGAAACTATTTAATTCCATTCCACTAAATCCTAAAAATGCTTCAGATTCCAATATATTATGTACATAATCTATTACAATTACAATTACTAATATAACTTACATTGGTAAATGTCATTTAATTACTACCCTAATTCTTATATCTCAAACATTCAGGGAAATTGAATCAATGGATATTATGAGGCCTCATGGTCTCAATTATTAGAGGGGTGCACCGGATTCGAAGCCTATATAAAATATATGGGAAATCAACGATTTGGTCCCTCAATTGTTAGCAAATGATCAATGTATGTCCCCTTTAATCGCGAAATCATCGATTTAGTCCCTGGGAAAATAACTGTTTTTTTAGTTGTTTTGTCCCCTCCCGACGTCGCCCGTTGAAAATCCGGCAGAAGGCCTCCGATTGGCTATGGGTAATTTAGTCTTTTCACACCATCTTCTCATCCCTCCCTGAGCCGATTTGCACTGGGTACGGTGGACCCGTCGGATCTGCTAAGTTTCGTTGCTGCCTGACCGGAATTGCTTCTCAGGACTGTCTTTGCAATCTTTTGGCCAACCTTTTGCAATCTCCTGCCTCTTATCTTCATTTAGAGCTAAGACTGTCTTTGCCAACCTTGATAACGTGTCATTGCTTATGCTTTATTGATTGTACACCAGTTGAATCATTCAAGCTTGGGTGAACTTCAGTAACGGTAGAAAGAAATCCATCCCAAGGACAGCACAAGATCATGCACTGTGCTCACAAATTCAAGGACCTTGTGCAGCCTCTCACTCTGAACAACAACATAGAGTGAAAAGGCTTGTTAAAACTGAGATTTACCTATAGTCAGAAGTACTAAATTCTTACTATGATATACTGGTTTCACCTTTTCTTTTTGAAGTTCTTGCAACTGAGCATGAAACTCATCTAACTTTTTTGAGTGACAAATCAGACTCATCCACTGTTGGACTCTCTAGCTGCTCATTATTGCCTGAAATCTCATTGCTTATCTTCTGTATTTGTGATTGTACGTCAAAGAACTCTTTGTATCTTCTCCTCCTTCTGGGTCCATCAATTTTTTCTAGTGTAGGTGCTAAGCAATTCTGTCAAGGCAGGCAGCGAACCAGCAGATCCGACGGCCACGTACCCAGTGCAGAATCGGCTCAGCGGCAACATTTCGTGATAGATGGATCTTGGCTCCAGTTTTTCGGCCGACCCAACGTTTTCCGGTGAAGCCTTAGTCCAGGAGGATGAAGAATAGATGGTGTGAAAAGAGTAAATTACCCATGCCAAATCGGACATTCGGCCGGATTTTCAGACGGGGAAACGTCCAGGGGCCAAATCAAACTAAAAAACAGTTATTTCCAGGGACTAATCGATGATTTTCGCGATAAGGGGACTACATTGATATTTCGCTAACAATTGAGGGACCAAATCGTTGATTTATCCCTATATATATATGTTGGTGATAATGAACCCACAATCGATTTAATATCCCAAAAATAATATTTATATATACACACACAAGTATATAAAATATTATTGGATATTTTACCCGAAATATATATATACACAAAATATATATAACGGATCAAAGATTATTATATACATGTATATCTTACGAAAGATATACCAAATATATTTAACGAAAATTGAAACCATAATCCTTAGATTATGAGTCCAATTTTAAATAATATATCAAAAGAGGGATAACGGATTTTTTGCTTAAAAGCATAATCCAAAACAAGAAAGAAGAAGAAGGAAGAGAAAATGTACGAGTTAGGCGAGTGCCTTTCTTTCCTTAAAACCTTATTTGCCACCTCCCAAAAGTGCTAGGAGCATTGTGACCTAGGTCTCCCAAGATAAAACGTACAACGGTTCGACGTTTTGAGCACCCAAACGAACGAACCCCGGCGAACGAGCAAAACACAGCTTCAAGAATAGAGTAGAAGCAGAAGTATTTTGAGGCTTTGGAAAATTATTTTTCTTGTGTGTTCTTGTTACTTTTTTCCTTAGAAAAATTCTGCTGCACTCTACCCCTTCTTATATAGGAGTGAGGAGTGAATAGCCTCTATTATGGCATTAGGGGCATCCCTACAACTTCCTGTAACATCCACCAATTAACATGGGTGTTTAATTCAAAAATTAAAATTGCCATTAATCCCATAACAGCTGGATTAAATCCCAACATTCACAAAATTAGAAGCTGTAGGAAAACTGTGCATGGCCAGCACAATTTCGGCCAAAGCCGAAACTGCCTCGGCCAAATACATTTGACCGAAACTTTACATTTAATGAAAAGTTTCGGCATTAGGCCCAAAACTTTGCAATGAAAAGTTTCGGCCACTTGGCCATTTCAAAAGTCGGCAAGTGGCCGAAACTTGCACTTAACCCTCCATGAAATTATTCGTGTTTCCCAGTGGCCTGTGTCGGAAAATGGAATACCGAATTTGGGATTTGATTTGCACCCCCTTGCACGCGAGATAGAGCCTCTATGCTATACAGTTCCAATAAGCTTAAAAAGACTCATGTATAAATAGTGGGGCAAAAGCTCACTTTTTTTCCTTTATTTTCCAACTCAAATGGGTCTACTTTGAGAATCAATATCTCATTCACCCATTATCCGTTTTGACGTACAATATATCAATCTTCCTCACTAAGAAGAACCCGAATCCACTTTGACCCGACCCAAATCGGAAGTGGACCCCACTGATAATTGTACCAGCAAAAATGAGCCACTTAATATGCAATTTTTAAGCTATTTTTTTCCAACAATCCCCACATGAATGAAAATTGATTTTCAGGGTATCTTAAAATCGGAAACCGAACTGGGGTGTTTCAACGGTCGATCCCTGCATAGATAGGGAGTCCGAGACCCCCCACAAGTGATACGCTCGTTCAAATATAAATTTAGTTGTCCCATTGAACCTAGGTGCTAGCTAGGTTGGGTATCCACTATAGAACTTTTAGTCCATGGGCTTTAGACCCAATATTTCGTTCAACTTCTCCACAACCAATCTTGCTTACCCTCGGGTTAGCGAGTTACGCCGCTACGTTATCTTTTGACATCCCACGTAAGTCAATAGAAGATAAAGCGCCCCAGTTGTGAGAAATTGTTTAATGACATTATATCTACGACTTATAAGTCTAGACTTACCATTCCACACTATGTACTTAACCAATTTTGGCTTGACTATCACAATGCACACAAATTGGAGGTACGAGTTCACCATTAGGAACATTCTCGAAATAATGGCTTAGCCATCCGGCTCGCGACATGAGTGTAAGGCTTTCCTCAGCTTTTGATCCCGTCGGATCTTAGCTATCACAAATTCATTTCGAGAGTTTCCGTCCAACCGACTACACTGGCCTACGTAAAGACGTAGCTTTTGATGGACTTAGCATCCTTTGATATCCGTGCTATACTTTCCAAGTATGGCTAGATATCCAACGTTGTGCAGTCCAAAGTCACAAGCATACATAAGTATCTCCATAACTTCCACTATTGCCTTCTAGTGCGTAACACTAGGGTTACTCGTATGTCTACCGAGTTCGTTAACCGCAAAGGAAGGAAATATCCGACCTAAGTACAACCCGTTGGATACAATTAAACTAAACCAAATAATCTGAATGTAATTCCTCCATGGAGAGAAGTTACAAATACTCTGATTATTGGCCTAGTTGTACGTTAGTATCTAAACGGTGTCAGCCACTTGATTAACATCCTTTGCAGGATTTAAATCAACACAATGAAGATTGGGCTTAACACGAGACGCATACGGTCTTCTCAACAAATTTTAATCTCAAAAGGGATTAAATCTGCCAAGCCCACACCTTTGATCCGTATGTCAAAATCTCAAAATTTAAACAATGTTAATTGGTAAGAACTGATCATGTGAGCGTTACTAACCCACATTGAGTTTATCATGTATAACAAATAAAAGTGATAACCTCGCTCCTAAATCGTATCATGTACGTAGAACATTTATCACATTTGTTTATACTAAACTCGTGCACATCATTGTATGATAAAAAAACTTACAATGCCAAGTACTAAGGCAATTGTTTCTTCAAACCAAATCAATGATCCTCCACCCAGTTACACACTTTCTTTCCCATAGCGCGGAACCACGAAACCCTCGGGTTTGTTCCAATGTCTATTAAGAAAGCGATAAAACATCCATTTCGATAAACTTCCAAGTCCCGGCTAAATAAGCTCTTGGGAAGTATCATCTAAATAGTTTCACTTCTCATCACAAGAAGAATATATATTGAAAGTAACTGTGGCTACTCGGCGTTGGCAGTGTAATTTAAAATTACAAGCTCAGGGCCATTTTACTTTGATATAACCAACTGGTATTTATCTTATCAGACATAGTGATTACACTTAGAGATCTTAGAGGTTTTTAACAACCCGATAGGAAGTAACAACCTAGCCAAGTATTGATTTCTTACAGTCATAGAATTTTACTTCCCACTCTTTCAGGATATACGCCTCATCTCTCGGGATTGGTCCTCAATCTGTAGTGAAGGTTCACAACTTCTGACATATCATTCGTATATAGGCATTGTTTTACTAACAACCTTGGTCAGAAAATTATGCCAAGTTTAATTTTTCCAGTGGGAAACAAGTATAAGAATATGCGCGTGCACATATTCCGTAGCATGTAGTCAGAAAATCTGAACCAAAGGATTTTTTCAGTCCTAGCTCTCTGTACGCTTAACGGTCTAGCTTTGAGCTCCGGGAATCATTCTTTCATAACCTCACAATCAATCAGCTAATGTCTGGTAGATAAGTGTGTGTGTGTGAGTTGTCTATGATGTGTGGTGGGGAGAGTGGTGATTAGTGGGGGTATTCATACAGAGGTATAAAATAGTAATTGATTTCATATATAAAATATACAATAATGATGAAATCCATTTGCCTTCATATTACTCGAGTATGGAGGATTAGCCAGTTCAGATGGGATATGCTCGTCCAAGAAGCAATTAAAGGAAACTGCTAATGAATAACGTGATGAAGGTTACACTCTTATACAAATATACATCATCTCTTCAATAATTTTGGTGAAGGTATCACCATCCCAATAAAACAATTATTTCGGGGCATTAAAGGATTAGTGAGACCATTCCGTAAGTTTACTCTTTCTTACATTACCGCTGAAGATCCGATTGTTATTATGTCACCATTGTGTGAGAGAGATTAAGCCTTACTTGAATGAATAATACAGGTACACTTCATATCTATTTGTCCAAAACTTATGATTTTCATGGGGTCTACATCCTCCAATAATTACTTACTATGAGTGATAGATCCTACGAAATTTATCCAATGTCTTGATATTTGATCAGTTCGGATACAAAAACCGTTCGTGATACTAGTATAGTTATAACTATATAAAATTTATATATATCGAATTTAGTAGGTATAAATACTCGATATCCGTTATACTTAATCCTCCGAGTACATAATACCACGCTTGCGCGCAAATCACCAAAATAGGATGATTCCATATTTCCAACTACAATTATGACGTTTAGTAACCACATTAATCCCACAATTAATTTGGTTATTCGTCCTCTTATTCTTATAACTAAAAATATACATGTGCTACACGTTAGCACATCTGGTAGCTGGATGCAAAACCATGATTCAGCACTTACGAATCCCATTCGGTTTTTGACCGAAACCACCAGAGAGCCGGTCCTTGAGACGGTTTGATTCTAGAATGTTGTGGCGTTTGCGAGAATATGAATTGCACATTCAATAGTGTGCGATGTGCTTGTATGAGTGGAGTGGCGAATTCCAATGATAGCGCCCTGAAATTGTCTTACTAGTCTACTTAAAGCGACTGGCGATAGTACTATGTGTCTAGCATGACTTCCAACTAGAAATATAATCGGATGGCTGCAGGAAATCTCACTACCACACTCCACAGTATTATAGCCATTTTGCCGCTTTAAACTTAATAAACTCCTAGCACATTCGGCTTGCTTGAACTCTCTCACTCACTGAATTGATTATGGCATTACCTAGGCGACCGAAGAGCGATTGGGGAGTACATATTACGGAGTCAATTAGGATCTCAAAACCGTACCTTCATGTCGGGATAATGCTAAACCTAACTACCAAATAGCGCAAGTATACAATACAACCGCTTAGGGCGGTGTGCAAATTTTGTTTGTGCGTGCGTCATCGAAATATATTCTAATTAGACCCACCACATAACGAGATATGGCAACTTGGGCACTTTAAGCCGAAGCATGAATTAGAAATATATTCCTACGAATCTAAGAGACCAAATTTCAAAGTGTAAGACAGGAACAAAGTCAACGCTAGCTGGCGGCAATTGTGGCGTTGAGTTCCCTTGTATATTAGCTTATCTCGTACCTTGAGAATCACGCACCGTAAATATTCGGAAGACTACCCTATCACAGCGCGATTATAGGTTCCACAACATATAACGCCTGACGCACACATAAAAGGTGCCAAAAATCATACCCACGCATCAATATTAGGCACTTCACTAGCACACAATAGCTTGGCACGTCATCTCAAATTAGAGCAGCTCGTTACATACGAATATTAAGATTAGGCACGCATCATAACTGATGCCAAATTATATAATCGTCACGAGATTCAATCCATATACGAAATTCTACTACAACAGACATTACAAGTTAGATCAAGCACAATGACTGCACAGCACACAATATCACAACAATTACAGAAAGTGCTCACGATATATTTTAGATATACGTTTTACAGGTCATCGATTAAGATTTGCCGCAAATATAGAAACACAAACGAGCACAATTTAAATGTCCACTGAACACAACACATATCGCCTATGTATATATCCATAAAATCCTAACATATAACCAAAAGCACAGCATCAATGTTAATGCATACAAAACACAAACAACTATCACACGCATAATAGAACCACATTATCAACGCACATCCATAAAGATTTACCAATCACTCACCTATATTAATGAGTACAATAACCTGCAATGAACACCGTTTAAGCTTTACAAAAGAATTATGCACAGGCAGATTATAAGCACAATAAAACTTATACAGTTCAACTATCTCTTTGAGCTGTGAGCCACGATTCATTACGTTACCTCCCAATTTTTTGAACAAATTGATTCCTATTTT
Organism: Ipomoea purpurea; assembly: GCA_009835305.1. NCBI lineage: Eukaryota > Viridiplantae > Streptophyta > Magnoliopsida > Solanales > Convolvulaceae > Ipomoea > Ipomoea purpurea. The sequence continues at coordinate 8,163 of VALG01001729.1, forward strand.
GGAAATCTGTATCGTCTAACATGACTAAACGACAGTCCTTTTATGGATTTCGAAACATGTAGACGTGCTTATTACATTCCGTTCCGGCCGTGTAAGCAGATTTCTAGCGTGTTTTCACATTAATGCCCGTGATGCACTACGACGCACCCTGGTGATGTGAATCTCTATATAGTTATTGATAAATATCAACAAGAATATTTTAAATATACAGAGGGGAGGTTCAAAACACACAAATGGAACATTCATTTTATTCAACAATAAATGATCACAAAGGATACTAGCAACTTTGATTTCAACAATAGAATAAAATACGGAAAAATTACATTGGAAAGCCAATTTCCATTATTTCCTATGTAGGGGGTATCCTTCGAACCCGTGTGCCTTGTTCCGTTCTCAACCGTCCACTCCACAAAGGGTGGTCCATAGCGCACATCGGGGATACCTCGGATGTGACATCACTTGTCCAACCATCCACATGTTTTGAACATAGCAAAATTGTCCTCCAACTTTTCACCAGAATGACGATTCGCTTCATAGTGGCATTTCTCCTTCTTCTCATAATCAACTTGAAAGCTAAGCTTCCGCTTGCCTTTCCTTTGATTATCGTTGAAGACATTGGTCACACTACAATAGTCCTCAGACCATGTAGTCATTACACCATCATAGGATCCTTTATGGCTTTTAGTCGATCCGTTAGGCAACACAATAGGTACCAATTGTGTGTCATTAGCCACAGGTCTACCGGATAGTGAACCATAGTTCTCCGCACCATCATGTGCTTTTGCAACTCCCGTGGAAATATTATTTCTAACGTTGCCGCCGTCAACCGGCATCACAGAATGTGCAACATCGTTGCCGTTTTTGACCATTTGAATGTGCACCTCCAGCAACATTCACCGGATGCAACATTTTTGGAATCCATCGACTTTTTCATTATCAAAATAATTAAGGTTTTAAGATTGTTGGTGATAATGAACCACAATCGATTTAATATCCCAAAAATAATATTTATATACACACACAAGTATATAAAATTTATTGGATACTTTTACCCGAAATATATATACACACACAAATATATATCAAAACATGAGGGAGAACCGGATTTTTGCTTAAAAGCATAATCCAAAACAAGAAAAAGAAGAAAGAACGGAAGAGAGAAACTGTACGAGGTTAGGCGAGTGCCTTTCTTCTCCTTAAAACCTTATTGCGACCTCCCAAAAGTTCTAGGAGCATTTCGTGACCTATGTCTCCCAAGATAAATGACGTACAACGGCTTCGACGTTTGAGCACCCAAACGAAGAACCCCGGCGAACGTAGCAAACACAGCTTCAAGAACTAGAGTAAGAAGCGAGAAGTATTTGGAGTTTTGGAAAATTATTTTTCTTGTGTGCTTCTTGTTACTTTTCTTTTCTTTAGAAAAATTCTGCTACACTCTACCCCTCTCTTATATAGGAGTGAGGTGTGAATAGCCTTTATTATGGCATTTAGGGGCATCCCTACAACTTCCTGTAACATCCACCATTAACATGGGTGTTAATTCAAAAATTAAAATTGCCATTAATCCCATAACAGCTGGAATTTAAATCCCAACAGTCACAAAATTAGAAGCTGTAGTAAAACCTTGCATGGCCAGCACAAATTTCGGCCAAAGCCGAAACTGCCTTGGCCGAAACTTTGCATTTAATGCAAAGTTTCGGCATTAAGCCCAAAACTTTGCAATGCAAAGTTTCGGCCACTTGGCCATTTCAAAGTTTCGGCTAAGTGGCCAAAACTTGCACTTAACCTCCACGAAATTATTTTCGTGTTTCCCAGTGGCTGTGTCGAAAATAAATACCAAAATTTTAGGATTTGATTTGCACCTCGCGAGAGAGAACCTCTGTGCTATACAATTCAATAAGCTTAAAAAGAGCTCATGTATAAATAGTGTGGCAAATTTCTATTCCCAAATCAATGTGGGACAAAAGCTCACTTTTTCCCTATATTTTCCAACTCAAATGGGTCTACTTTGAGAATCAATATCTCATTCACCCATTATCCGTTTTGAGCGTACAATATAACAAATCTCTTCGTCTCCACTACGAAGCGAACCCGAATCCACTTGACCCGAGCCGAAATTGGAAGTGGAAGCCCCACTGATGTAATGTGTACCGACCAAAATGGCCACTCTAGATATGCGCACTTTTGGATGCCATTTTTTCCAACCAATCATAGTAGTACGTATGACCTGCGGGGTTGAAGTAGCGATATATATATACTATAGTATAGCGTTAGTGATACAGAAGGGCCTCATATGGCGGGGATCTTACCGTGGCGGCGTTGCGGCTCCAAATCCAGAAATACACCAACAGTCTTTACAATATGCAAACAGTGTAATAAAACACCACAATGTAATGCAATGAAAACATCATCAAATACACAACAGACTCAAAAAAAAGACACATATAATCTCACCACCCCAATGGTGTATTTCCGAACAGTGTATGGTGTATTTTACTCACACCTAATGGTTGTTTGGTGGATGCAGGGCTCTGTTTACTCTGTTTTGTGTGGTGTATGTTTTCCTAACGCCTGTGGGCTGATGGTGCACTATTGTGTTGAACTATGTCGGGTGCTTGCCCGCACCAGTAGACGGCAATAGCCGCACCCGTACAGCCACACTGGCATACCTATACTATATAAGTATAGTAGCCATGAGTACCCTATATATACTACGGTCACTAGGAATAATATATTAGTGGTAGTATAAGGTACTTATAGTGTATGTATGTATTGTATGATATATGTATGACTGTATAGGACTAATGTAGTATACTAGCATACATATATATATACATACATACATATGATATATATATATATACTATACTCTATATATGACCTACCCAGTACTATACGGATTATACGACATATATACTATACCATACCACTATATCACCATACGTCACCTATATATATACCATATATACCCGCATACATGATATATACGGCAATACATACGCTTATACTACTATACTTAACTACTATAGCGGTACTACCTACGCTTAATATATAACCGTATATTATATACTACTACCCCCCCTCACTGGAGGCCCCGTACTAGCGGTGGCGTCACACCCACCAGAGCGCTCATATGCGGGCGGGGTCTTACGTCGCGACGGTGCGGTCAAATTCCAGAATACACCGACATGTATTAAAAACACATCACAATGGAATCAATAAACAACAAATACCACGGCAGACCTCAAAAAAATACACCATATAACTCACCACCCCCAATGGTGTATTTCCGAACAGTGTATGATGTTTTTACTCACACCTAATGGTGTGTGTTTGGTGATGCAGGGCTCTGTTTACTCTGTTTTGTGTGGTGTATTTTCTAACGTTGATGTGCATGTTTGTTGAACTATTGGTGTTGCTGCACCGTAAGAAATAGCCGCACCGTAAGACACTGCCCGCATGAACGCATATATATATATATATATATATATATATATATATATATATATTGTTAGATACAAATAATCTAACTATACTGAATAATAGTATACGAGAAACTTGACCCGTATAAGCGGAAGAGAAAATGGTATTGATCTCCATCCACAGTTGACAGTTGGTGTTCTTGTTGGAGTTTTTTTTACTTTTATCCCACGACTATAGTGGCACTGGCGGCGGAGTACATGTACCACTCCAATGTTGCTGCCGGATAACCCAACTAGCCCGGGGAATGCCACGGCCGCTCCACCGCTTACTGACAGCCCTGCCTGCTCCAGGAACTCCGCCGCCTGGGGCAGTAGTATGTAGCTAGTAGTATTGTATGTAGTCAAATATCAATTTTTTCTTTTAATTTTTTGAGATAAGTAAAAATGTCAATTTTAACCCGCTAAAAATAGAGAATTTTTTTTTCCAGTATAATTTTGACGGAAAAGTGGCCGGAAGGACCATTTTGCAAAAATCAATAGTCGTGGACTAAAATTGCAAGGTTCAAAAGTCGTGGATCAATTCTGCCAGTGCCACTATAGTCGTGGGACTAAAAAGTGCAAAAAACTCTTCCTGGTTGTGTTGCCTCTAAACAGTAGACCGTTAGCCATATTTTGTCTCATACTGACTCAGAACCCTAGATGGTGTATTGGTGTCCCCTACTGAGTGAGCAATAGTTTTTAGTCCCTAATA
>VALG01001730.1:0-79570 GCA_009835305.1 Ipomoea purpurea
TTAACATCACTGTTAGTGGGCTTCAACTTTCTTTTTCTGCCGGAGCTATCAAGAGCACTATCTGCATCCCTGTGCACGAACAAATCCACACAAGGCAAATATGGTGTACTTTCCATCATATACACCATTCTCATTCAAATGACCCAGCATTAATCTGGACAGATGCATGATCCTTAGAAGTGATCAACCTATTTGTGGCGACGCTTCCTCGGGATGTAGTGATTTGATACTAGCAAACCTTACAATATTAAAGCACCACAGAGGGAGCCAGAAGAATGGCGAAGCGGCCTCTGTATTTAGTTAGAAGCCAAAAAGCTATTGTCTTTGTCTCTTCATTATTCATTATCACTCACGGAAGAACCTAATCTTTACTCAGTTCAAACTATTCCGCATAAAATATATTATATTCATAATAAAAATAAAGCACTTCTAACAAAAAAAAATCATAATAACATAACCAGAGGATAAAATGGTAGAAACAGAGAACAATATTGAAATAAAATTTAGCCTATTCATTGTCTTGAACGTTTCTCTCCTTTAAATTTTTATTTTTTTAGTCAGTTTTGATAAGTTTTATCCTTGTTTGAAGTGTTTTTGTTTATAAACAGATTGACAAAGCAGTACTTTTCAGTTGTGAATTACTGGGTGGCCTGATTTTTCAGGAAACTTGTCTAAGCATGCATATAACATCAACTTCCCAGCCAAGAAATTCAGATTGAGGCCAAGAAATGAAGCAGAAATTCGTATTAAGGGCCAAGAAATTGAGAAATTCTAAACCTAATCTCACCACATTTCAGATTAAGGCGAAGCACGCCAAAAATAAAATCAAATACGAGAAATAATTAAAATCCAAAAAGGAAAACATAGTTTAAACAAATGAAAACAAATTGTTTTATCCAGTCAAGGAATGATTGTTTAAATGTCATGTTAAACCACAAAAACAAAATTAGAATCTAGACAGAGGAAAGTAAGGAAAACCAAAATAGAAATCCTTACCTTGAACTGACTGCCGGCGAACTCACATTGAAGGAAGAAAAGGAAGAACAACGGACAGTTATAGGGGCCCGAAGAACAAGAATAGCAGACGAAAAAACTCACTTGGGAAAGCGGAAGAAAACTTTAGGGGAGAAATACATCTGAACAGCAAAACCTTGACTCCTCTTAGCGGTTGGAATAAGCGTCTCGAAGGTGACACTTTTTGTCAGGGTTTCCCGGAGAACGCCAAGTAATATCACCAATTCCCGCTACTTTTTTTTGTTCCTTAATATTGGTATTTAAAGCACGAATCTGAGTAGGTCGATAAATTTTACCAACAAAAAATTACCCGACCTATGGATAAAAGAGTTATCGGTAAAATAAACACTATTTTTTTGTCCTCATCGTTTTTAGTCGAAAGAACCTACTTATTACCAGTCTTCCGTCCGAAAGGTACGCTCGGAAACGAAATTTTGGGGAGTAAAAGACATTTTTAGTCCTAAACTTTATAGTGGCCTTTGACAATTTTAGTCCTTTATTAAAAAAAATTCTGCCTTTTTTGGACAGAGTTATTTCGGGCGGGGACATTTTTTTTGCGTCCTCCGCTTCTATATTTCCCGTTAGATAAACGTAACTGAGTGGAGTGTTAATTACAGTCAATTTAGGCTATCTCTTCTATCTATTATATCTATGTGTGTTTTGTTTTTCTTCTCGGTCATAATTCGGAAGGGTCGGGGAGACGGTCCAAAGTTGCAGTTGTACGAAGGAAATTGCCGGGAGAATCGAAGCCCGCCAAACAGGTTACTAATCAAATAGATTAGGGAAGGAGAATCGGTTCGCTGTCCCACAGCGCCGGAAGCAAGGATTACACCGTCATGTTATTGTTCTTTCACCTCTTTCGTTTTGACATTAAAACCAATTCTTTAGATTCACCAAGCATGTTTCGCGTACTATATGGTGTGGTATATCTATTAAACGTTGGTGTTAAAATGCAGAGGTTTTAAATTACCAGCCTTCTCATGTGATTCACACTGTTGGACCCATATATGATGAACACCCTGATCCCAAAGCCGCATTGGAAAATTCATATAGGTTTGCTATTCAAATGTTTTCTGATCTCTCCCTCGTTTGCAGTATAATAACTTCTGTTATTGCTTAGAATAAAGTTGATTTGCCATTGATTTCCAACATATTAGGAGTTTCCTTCAAACTTAACCAAGGTTCTTTGTCCTCTTTACAGAAACAGCTTACAAGTAGCTAAAGAAAACACTCCAGTATATTGCTTTTCCTGCCATATCTTGTGGAGTCTATGGGTGAGTTACATCAATTCACAAAATATTTATGTTTTGTGGGTTTCTGTTCCGTCTTCTTTCTTCTATCAATAATATTTTGTTTGTGGTTTCTTGTATCCCATTTTACGAGTCAATCTAATTTGCATTACTTCATTGAGTTTGCTAAAAGTACAAGTGCTCTTTATATCCTTTCATTCTTTCTTGAATGAAATGAATTCTAGACTAGTTTTACCCTGCTGGAGCCTGGAGCTATGTCTATTTTTACCACTTATATATTATCGGTTTGTGACTGCTGTTACATTTTGTATTGTACTCTGTAGCATATATATTATTACAGACTTGGTTATGAAATTTATGGGCAAATATTAGTGCAAATAGTTGATTGCTTTAGACTTAGAGACACAATTTTAGTGAAGTGCTTATGTGATGATCCAATTTTTTGTCTCTCACAAATTCATTCAGGTATCCTTTTGATGAGGCTGCCAATGTGGCTGTATCTACCCTAAAAGAACATGGAAGTGACCTCAAAGAGGTATTCTTCGCTAATATACACCCCCCTCTTCTCCATCTCTCCCCAGAATTCGCAACATTAGTTTGTCTAGACAGTCCATTTCTTTAATGACAAGCAAAACTACTTGCAGGTCCACTTTGTTCTATTCTCGGGATGAAATATTCAATGCATGGCTGAAGGCATCGAATAAGCTTCTTCAGAACTGACGCCTCGGATTGTTCAAGAGTATTCTCAGATTTAACGTTGAGAACACTGGATGCTGGACGTGAAAACGTACGGTTGAGTTTCAATCGATCAGGAAGTTGCTACTCTGTATCGCTTGTGATTTGATGTTAAACTGTGAGCTTGCATATTGAAATGATGAAAAGGATACTTGTATGGAGGCTCCAATAACGTTGGTGTAAAAGTTTGAGGCATATTTGTATTAAGCTTTTTTCTAGTGTATTACTAACACTGTTCCAATAATAAGAGATATGATATGGCGTTTTAGAAGTAAACCTCAAAGGATCTGTCCACTTTGGACATAATTCCCACGCTGTCGTTGTCGAGATTCAAACCTTAGTTTTTCTCTTAAATATTGTCTATGAGCTAACCCCGTGCGGGCCCGTTCACTGTTCTCTAAATTTCATGAACTTCTCATTCAATCACGGCAAAGAAAGAAACTAAGAGATATCTCAAAAGTATAAAATGAATACATGTCATTTGTTAACTCCCAAGTATAAAATGAAACTCATGTCATTAGTACTACAACATTTAAAGATCTTTGTCCTTGGTTAAATTCCGAGGTAATCTTCTAATGCTCTCATCCACTACTTTATATTGCCTAGAAAAGTGTCCATCTAAATGACCTTCAAATCTATTATACAAAGCAGGACTATGATGAATATAATGGTTCCTGAAACAATTCAAAGGGTAAAAAAAACATGGCAGTCATATGAGAGATCAACACAAATAAAAGGAGATCCTAGAAATAGAAGCGAGTCTGAGTGCTCATGATAATCAGTGTAAACACGTACAAATACATACCTATATACGCAATTGTGAAGAAAGATACCACACTGCCTATGACAGACAGAATCCAGAGAAAAAATCACTGCCTGCATATTAAACAAAAATTTTGTAGCAGTCATCAATCAAGTCCTATTTCTTAGATTATAATGATATGTATACCAATTTTTCCTCATCGAATCAATAACTGCTGACCTTGAAGAAGGAGTTTGAAATCTCTCCCAAGGGGTGATATCGTGAGCCATAAGTAACACATAATTGATTTTAGCACGAAATGAGGCAGCTGCATTGTTGACCATTTCTTCTGTCAAGACCAATTCTGGCAATGTTGGGAGTTGTCTGGGGAAAATACACGAGCAAAATGCCATTTTATTACAACATTCAAAATAAGAAGATAGTTTCACAACAAACACATATGTAAATGGTAAGTGATCATACTTCTTTCTGAAGGCAGCAAACTTTGCACGGAGAAAGAGCATGACAACTAAAATCAGCAGGACATCACAACACGCTGATATGAAAAGGTAATCCTGAGCGTTCAAACAACATCCATGCAGCAGTAGCAACAACAATGATGCCAAATAAAGCACACCTTTGCCTCCACAAAATTACTTCGGCAGCTTAAGTAAGGCGAAAGAACATCAATTACAAGACTGCAGAAAAAAGCATGGCAAATATGCAGCAAGCACAACACGTGGAAATCTAATTCTAATGGTGACCACTTGATTGAAATTTACTTAATACTTATTGCTACTTCATTAACCAAAAACCCGTAACCAACACATAACAGTATAACACACAATTAATGCTCCCCCTTCCTCCCCTTAGCTCATTGAACTTTATACGCTCACGCCCCCATGGATCCTTTTCAAATCAATGGATAAAGATGTCCTACATAATCTGTCAATTCCATCCATGCACTGAAACCATGATTGCTTGCCAGACCTCAACTAATCACAATTTCTTCACTTCACTTCAACGATTCCTTTTGTCAAAACTTCGAGTTGCAATTGTACTATGACCAGACTACAATACTTTTTTTTATTATTATTGAAAGCCAACACCAAATTACTGCATTGATTCAAGAAAGCACGAACAAAAGCCGAAGGTTCACCCTCCCACAAACAGAACCAGCCACATTCCGACTCTAACTCCACCATTCTCCTCCTTAAATTCACCATAACTGGCAACACATCTCTAGCCAATCTCCACAAAAAATGACTTTCATTTCGGTGGTACCGGGAGCCATTTTGTAACCTCACTGGCTGGGTTATCCACGGGCAGTGATTCTGTGAGAAGTCTATAGCTATTCTTTCTTCACCCTAACTACAATACTTTGTTTATATATCAAAAACAGAATCTCTCAAGGTAACACAGTCAAGCAATACACTTAAGTCTCAATAAAATACAGTGGAATGCAATTTCCTTCAAATTCAGGAATCAAATAAAAGCCAAAATGCAATAATATACCATTATCACCGAGGGCCAACGATGAAGACGTCGACGGAACACCGCAAAGCACTGATGTTAATTCGGCTCTGCCATCTCCATCTCCATCTCCCCCGATGTTACAGAGATCTTCCGAATTCTCCATCAAATTACACTGCCAAAAATTAATAAATTATCCATCAAAATTCACATAAAATGAAATAAAATTACTTAAAAAAATGAAATTAGATTTAAACCCAAGGCCGGTCGACCACTTCGGGCAATCACTAAACTTTTTTTCCGTCAAATTTATGGAAACCTAAGGCATCATTGTGACGGATAAAACTACGTCGTAATAACACCTCTCTCTGATACGGAGTATATGGGTTTTAGAATTTTAGCTACCAAATAGCCAAATCAAACCTTCAAATTTCCTACTTGAAAGCACCATTTTCAAAATTTCAATCCAATTCGTCTGTCTTTCTAATGCAATGCAATTTTACATTTTTTTTTTTTGTGATTTACAAGCTATTACACAAATTTAATGATTTAGTGTTAACAAATTTTAACATCTGACATAAAATTTATAATTCTTTTATTGTAAAACTTAAACATATAAGTTAATCGAATAATTTTTTTAAAAATGTAAATTATGTAATGTAAATGATATGTTAATTTTAAAAATAACACTTGTAATTCACCAATTATGTGATATAATGAGTTTAGTGTTTTAATTATTAATCTTCAAAATTACACTAAAGTGGTGAATTTTGTAAGTATCAAAGAAATATTGTGATAATTTGAGCACCTTTTTATGATTCTCCATTAATTGATGTTGTCTTATTATTCAAGATTATTGAGAATTGCTTATTTGATGATAAAATAACATCTTTAATTGTAGACTTGTAATTTAAAAGATATACTCTCGCCACAACTTGTATTAACAGAAGTTTTAGACAAACATAGCTACTATCTGACAACCACCGAAATATGGTTGGAATCTTAGAATGTTGGATTACATTTAACACAAATGATTGCTACAAATAAGCTAGACACAATTATTGGATGCAAATGTATCTGGATTAATAGATCAGACGACTGGTACATGGGACCCATAAACCCAAGTGATGTACCAAGAATATTAAAAATACCTTCTCCCCGGAATATGAGGATACATGGTATTGGTATAATGACCTCAACGGATGCTACTCGGTCAAGAATGGGTACAAACACGTAGTGGGTACTTATGAGAGTAGTTTGGGATTTGATAAATGAAACACACTATGGAAGCTACGAATTCCACCTAAATGGATAATGTTTCTATGGAGAGCTATAAGTAATATCTTTCATATAACCAACAACTTGCTTATAAAGAGGAGTGGATATTTGATCCGATATGTGTCATATGTGGATTAATCAATGAAGATGTTATGCACTCATTAGTCTTGTGTGATTATGCAAAGTCCATTTGGACCCAATCTGGCCTTCCATTGCCTCATGTTGTCACAAAATATTTTTCATGAATGGTTTTAGGGCAATTTTGAATGTTCTAGACTCTAATGAAATGTTGTTTGCAGTTGGAATTCTATACACATTTGGAGAGCCCGAAACGAAGCAGTATGGGATGCGTGTCTACAGTTGCTGAAAAGAGTTTTGTTATCAGCTATAACCATGAAGAACGTGTGGCAAGCGCTGCATGGTGTCACCGCCCAACAGCCGAACCAAGCAGCCACTGGACTGCTTCCCGAGGCCATCACCGCGCCAATGCCGATTTCGGCTGTCTCGGCTCTGCCGCTTTCACCCACTGCCGTGGGGCAGCCAACACATCCGAGCACTGTTTTATAGACGCAAGTTTCAATGCCACCTTGATGACAGACACGGCCGGTGTACTCTTGTTAGACCATATTGGAAGTTATGTATCGGCTTGCTGTGTGTCACCACAAGCTTGCTTCTCACCCCTTATGGCCGAGGGCGCTAGCATGTAAGGAGGCTTTATCATGCTCAGACAGCGTGGTGAACGGTCTGTTCAAATTTACACGGATTGCCAAACTTTCGAACCTATCTCGACTCAACTATCTGACCTCGATCATATCTTGACTATGTCCTTGATGAGTGTAGACGATTTATAGCTACATTTAATTTCTTTTCAGTTAATTTAATTCTTAGATCACATAAATGTTAATGTAACATGACTTTAGCGTCAGATGCTATTACTCTATTCTATAGCTTATGTACATGGGACGGGAAATCCCGCCTGACTCTATTTCGAATTCATATATAAAAACAGAAAAAGCATAGACACAATAAATGTCAATTGTGAAGGCTTGCTAAGAGATTTGGAAAGAGACTGGTATGTTTTCACAATAACAAATATATCTTAGAATAAGTCTTTTGTCTTTTGGGAATAGTTTCACTTTTGTGAGATAGTTTCATCATAAGACGTGTAATACTTTTTGAGTATTTATAAAAAAAAAATTATAAATTTATAACTAAAAAAGATTTTCATTGTCACATATGAGACAAGATCATAAATATAAGAACTATACTAATCATAAAATCAAATCGCACAAAAAACTACACCAAAAAAAAAAACATAAATATTAGTGTCCACAAAACCGGAGGCCACACATTCCAACTAACAAACCACAAAACAATACACGCCAACTAATACAACTAATCCAAACTAAACCAATCAAAAAAAATACAATAAAAAAAAACAAACCACCACACACTATTAAATAACCATAACACACAATAACACAAAAAACAAAATTAAACCTAACATAAAAACACAAAAAAAACACACAAAAACACAAAAACAAAAAAAAAAAAAAAAAAGAAAAAAACACCTACAAACCCACACAAAAACCAACCATAAACCAATCAAACAACCAACCAACAAAACAACTAACACAAATAATTACACACCAAAATCAAATACAATATATATCAAAACGAAAACACCACCCTAAAAACACCAAAACTCCATAAAATAGAAATAAAAACAAAAATATAGATAATATTTTGTGAAGGACAATCAATATAGCCTTGCGCGGAACGAAGAAACCGGTGGATAGAAAGGTAAATACATTAGAAATCAGTGTGATTTGAAAAACAAGATGAAAAAAATTAATTAGAGATATGATCTTTCTTGATATTTCTTGAAGCGAAATAAAAATCGTCTTTTAAATTAATGTTAATTTATGTTGTTTTTATTTTTATGCTAAAAACTAGTGACAATAATAAAAACAAATCAAATCAATCACATGTTGCTAAAAAAAAAATTCAAAATGAAACTTTCCATTCAGTACGAGATTTACAATTATTGAAGCATTAATAGTAGTTACGAAGTTAGGCAGATAAGACGCGATCCTAACTGATTCGTTTCAGTTTCAGTTTGAGCCTGGATCACAGTTTTCGGCGATTAGAGAAAACGAGGTCGTTAATGGCGCCAAATCTCTCACGCGCAACCTGGACACTGTGATTCACTCTCCAAATTTCCAGAGTAATTTAAAAACTGTTTATTTACGCCCGCGTTCATCGGTGACGAAGACGCCAAGCACGTCCCTGCCTCTCCTCCACATCATCACTTCATCACATTTGACTCTGAAATTCTGTACGTGATTAAAAAATTTATGCAACGAACACTTTGCTGCCGAGATTTAGTTGACTAACCCATCCCTTGTTTGCAACCATACTCTCATTCAAACGATCGGATGTGGCGAGGAACGGGCCTCTGCAAAAGGATCGGATCTTGAGACCGTGAGCCTTCAAAGCCGACGGTTGGCAATTCAAACTGCTGGCTGAGTTGAGATTACGTCGTTTCAGCCTGGTTTTGATTTAGATCGTAGATTTTTATCGTAATTTTGTGTATTTGTTGTGTGAAGTAATGCCGTTTTGGATCTGGATGTAGGAGGCGGGGCCAAAACACGAGGTGAAAGGATGAGTGGAGAGCAAGCAGTTTCAGCTAGGCACCGTCGGGGCTTTAAGCCTGTCCGTCATTTCGTCGGTCAATTGCGATGGTGATTGTAACAAGGCTCTCATGAGTACTCATACGCTTCAACAAATTTGGTGAGTAGGATTAGGTGAAATTTGTTCCCTCATCGAGTTGTAATTCTCAATGTGCTGAAAAGGTTGGTGGAAACAAACAAAGAGAACACCAATAGCTGCTAGAATGCTCTTAAAGTCTCAAGTAGTATCTCAGTACGAGAGCAGTGTGTGGAATTACATATCATTACTAACTTGTTGCAACGAGGCGCTCTTTGTAGTGTAGTGCCTGGCATGATCCGACATGATTGATAAAGTGTCTTTGTGATTCTGATGTCATTTCTAATTGGATTATATTTTTGGAAGAGTTGTAAACTATAAAAATAAAGTGAAACTCCTTTGAAGATTTGCAAAAAGCATCATCATCATCCCTCCATAATGATTAATGAATAGCATAGTGGTCAGTATCTTTACTTAAGTGCATTAGAAAGATGAATACAACTGCTAAGACAAAATTGTATTTTTCTTACCGCAGCTACAACTTTGACAAGCTGGCATCTATTAGTTACTTTGTTCCCCTCCATGTGGCACTCTTGATGAAACTGTTTGAGCACAAGCCTTTTGACCCAAGAACTGTAATTGGATTGTATTCTAAATGGGATATCAATTGATTACTGAACCTTAGCCTTGGTTTCAATTCTGTAGGTTTCTATCAGGTATAAACCTATTTTCTGTATCTTCTTCATTTTTGTTTTAAATGCAAAGTCCACTTAACTGTTTCTAAATCCAAACATTCTACATCTTCTACTTTTTTTTTTAAAGATGACAAAGCTTGCCATCATCCCTTGCACTGTGCTGCTAGAGACGCTTTCCTAAGCAAAATTCAGGTCAGTTACATTGTATGCATGCTGAATGAAGTTGACTTGGTCTTTCAATATGCCTGATTTGTTTCAAAGGCTATTCTGAACCTAAGTGTTATATTTAGTCTTTATTCTGGTATTACTTTAAAGTTCTTTACATTCAATCCATCTTCCCCATTATTATTCAGTGACATTTCTGATACCTTCTAGTTGATTTAATAAAGTACTGCCCTAATTAGTACATGGCCTCCAGTCAACTTTCCTCTTTTGCCTAAATTAGGGAAGACAAAAATTGCCCTTATGATTATAGCCTTAATATGTCAATTATGAATTTCCGTTGAGTTCTAGCCGGCAATTTGGCTGGAGGGAAAATGAAATTTTGTGGTGTCAAATTGAATATTTTGAGACTTGTGGACCCCAATAGTCATAGGACCAAAAGTGACATTTTTTTTCCCACTGGTATTTTATTATACTATTCATATAGAATGTGTTCAATTATTTTTCTCTGTCTAATCTATATTTGTAATATTCTACACCAAGAGGAGCATTCCTTTTTTTTTTCTTTTTTTTTTTTTTAAATTATTTTTATTATTTTTTATTTTATTTTTATATCAGGTAATCTGCTTTGTCCTTTTTCACTATGACTAATAGTTTTCCTTGTTACAACTACAGTAGGAGCATTCAACTTTCTTTACTCATCCTACTTCTTGGTGTTGGGATTGCAACTATAACTGATTTGCAGCTAAATGCGGTGGGCTCTATCCTTTCACTCCTTGCAGTACTCACAACTTGCATTGCTCAAATTGTATCCTTTGAAGTGCTTGGTCATCTGTATGTATGCCTTTAACATGAACTCTTAAAATTTTGTACAGGGTAGTAATCCGAACTCTTTGGTACTAGGAACCAGTCTTACCTGCCAATTTGATACTGAGAGGGCTAGTAATCATGTTATCATCCTTTTTTTGTTTTCCCTCTACTCTCATCTGTGAGATACTTGAGCTCTCACTTTCGCTATATGCATCTAAAATTTGTCAAGTATATAATCTTTTATAATTTTATTTCCTAAACCTGGAGATCTTCCAGTACAATACCAAGGACTTGTTCATTTTGACAGGTTATGCACAGCCTTTACCTTCCATTACATGTGACCGCTATGCTTGTGGTTTGTTGTGATTTAGTTCTTAGCTTTTAATGCATGACCACTATGATTAAAAGAAGCAACTATTCTACTTTTCATTGAGTACTTCAGTTTAAGTAGCTTTATATTTAGATTATGGGCATATATTCTTCCAGTCATGTAATAATTCCTTGTAAAGTTCTTATAAACTTCATTCAGATGACAAATACCATTCAGAAGAAGTTTAAGGTTTCTTCAACACAATTATTGTATCAATCTTGTCCTTACCAAGCGATGACTCTATTCGTCTCTGGTCCATTTCTGGACAAGTTTTTGACCAGCCAAAATGTATTTGCTTTCCAATATACCCCGCAAGTGCTGGTAAAGACTACACTTTCTATTGTATGGTGGTTTTTGTTTGAGTAATATTTAATATCTAATGATCCTCAAATTCGCAGGGATTTATTGTTCTGTCCTGCTTGATATCTATAGTTGTTAACTTCAGCACATTCCTTGTGATTGGAAAGACATCTCCAGTCACCTACCAGGTTCTTGGTCATCTGAAAACCTGTCTAGTATTAGCTTTTGGTTATATGCTACTTCGTGACCCATTTAACTGGAGGAATATTGTCGGGATCCTGATTGCACTAATCGGGATGGTTCTATATTCATATTACTGCACCCGTGAGGGTCTGAAAAAAACCGCTGAAGCTTCAGCACAACTTCAGGTGCTATATTTTATGTTAATCTAATCTAGCATAACTCATTTTCAGAGTTCAGACACAGATTAATTATATGTCCCACTTTCCTAACTTGTATTTCACTGCAATTGATGCAGCCAAAGGAAGATGAATCCATTCCCCTGGTACTCATGGAAAATGGCAGTACCCGTTTTAAGTGATGTTGCAATGCCCATGGTCCTTGTGGAAAGTACTGGCCTTGAACATATGAGAAAAAACTATGCACCAAATTGTACTGCAACTATTTGAGATATGGTTAAGTTGACAGTAAATGTTATAGGCAGAAAGTTGTTCTATAGAAGTATAGAGTAACCTCAGTAACAAGGAACAACTTTCCCCGCGCTATATATCATTTGAAGTTGGTACATTTGATATCACAGTGCTATGTGTAGCAAATGTGAACTAGATTTTTCCAAACTCCGATAAATATAGCTCATTTTCTAGCAATGTGTAGACACATTCGATTCAGAAGGATTTTTTTATTTATATGTGAAAAATGTGATGGCTTGAACATGTTTCATATTCTGCACTCATCCTTCCAATGCAAAGAACCAGTTTGAGCTTTGCCATCAGAGTTTCCTTCACAGTCGTTCAGCAGCAACCACTAAACAGGTATTCCTTTTGGATGCTGTGTTTTTGTATTTTCCTTTTGTCTCTATTGCTCCATAACATCCAAAAATTTGAAACACAACCCGTCAACCCCTGCAATCAGCTCTCGTTAGCAGTCTGTCGTATCTCCTTCACAATTCTTACGCATTCATCCATGGGACAGTTCGTCTTGATTGCGTTGGAGACAATATGTGATCTACTCGCAGCATACCCTTCCTGTAATGGGAACCAGTCTTGGTACATTGGGCAGGATGTGCAGAAGGCAAAATGTAAAGAGGTATATTCGACATACCTTGTGCAGGGTACTCATTACTGAAGCAAAAGGAGGGGAATTCACTTTTGCACGACTTGCAATCTGCAAACAAAAAGGAAAAGATCAGAAACCAGAGCATATTTGTTCCTGTGGAGGCTTTTCGCCTGTTTAAACCAGTAAATTAAAAGGGGTTAAGAAGTTGCAGAGAGACCTCATCCATTTTGATGTAACCAACTGGCAGTTTTGGTTCACTCTCATCAATCATCCGTTTCAAGAGTTTTTCGAGACCTCTTCCTGTCTTACACCCTCCTATCCACCCCCATTCTTCAGCCAAGTTTAACATTTCTATAATATACGATTCCTTGTGAAGAGGCCCTGTCCAAAGGGGCCCTGAAACAGCAAGTGAATTCGCAACCTGAGCAAAACATAAAGGAAAATAAAAAAGGACTGTGATAACACTGCAGCCTGACAAATCTTACCAACTCTTTCTGTACCTGTGTGTGTTAAGCATAAGGCTTAACGAATAAAGACAACAAAGTTCTTCGTTCTGTTCCATTCAAGGTTTGGTATGGAAAAAAGGATTTGAGATAAGTATTTAGGTATGAAACCTTACATCTGCACTGCAAGAGCAGCTCATTTGCCCGAGTTCCCCCCAGGAGAATGCTCTAGAATTGCCACACCGCTTACAGTAGCTGATGAAGCCGTAGTGCCTGGTACCAAAAGCCGAGGGCATAACTACCAACATGTAGGAGTGAAACTAACAGACACATGATTTAAAAAATGACAACCATCACTAGCCTGGGATCAGGAGGCTGCCCACTCTTGACTTGTAGCAGCACTCTAAAAACCGGTCCATGGTAGGAGTAGTATGAGAAGAGTGGAACAACATGATAGCCTAGTATCAATGCCTCTCTCATAACTCCACCTATTAACATTCTCAGCCCAATCTCATTCGGATATGGCATACGTTGAACATATGCTCCATAGGCAGCCAAACAACTGGAAACAAAATCATAACATCATTTTCTTCAATGCATCAATTTATACAACCATCATTTGCACCAAGGTTCCTAAGGCAATCTTTGCATACTATATATTATGCTCAACACATACCCTCACGTCTGCATAACCTGGTGGAGGCGTGCCTCAAGACGTTTTGTAATGTTGAGGCGAGACGTAAGCCTCAAGGCGCATTGAGGCCTAAGCCTCAATTTTTATCAAAAGATATTAATAACCTTCTTTTTGCACCCTCCTTGATAACTTTCTCACGGTAATTGTATAACACATTAGGGTTGGGTTAGATTGGGTCATCTCCAATTGGAATCTAGAAATGCGTGTTGAGGTGCATGAAAGACGTACGCTTCAGAGGGCTGAGGCGTACGCCTCACACTGAGACGAGCCTCAAAATCGTCTTTTTTAAACTATGGACTTCTGTCTCAACTAAAAAGCATAACTTTTAGTGTATATATTAGTGTATGCACAACACCCTAAGGCAATCTCTATGAAACTAAAAGCATAATTTTAGTGTATATATATAGTATGCACAACAGCACAACACCCTAAGGCAATCTCTATGAAACTAAAAATGTACTCCGGAACTTTTAGTATATATATTATGCTGAACATTAAGGTTCCTAAGGAAAGCTTTATGAACTAAATAAGTTATGCAAGGAAGCTCAAAGAGGAAAATCATCAAAAAGCTAGTGTGCATAACATAATGGATGTTCAGAATAATGTTAAGATTGCATAATACTATAATGGAAGATGAATGTTACACGAAACTCACCGTTGAGGCCGGTGACCGCCGGAGGAGTAGCCATCCGTGTTAGTAACATACAACAATCCGCCCAATTTCACGGCGGCAATGGCAGCTCGGAGAAAGCTGGAATCGCTGCCGAAAGAATCAACGTCAATGAGATCAAAATAATCCCTCTCCAAGTAACGCTCCGTCAAGACTCGCGTCGCGTCCGAATGCGTCACCGCCCATCTGCTCCCGTCCCCAGAAACCCTAGAAAGATTCCCCAGAATTATGCCCCGGATACAGTCATTGGCGTCGTTTGCGAGCACGAAATCGGCCTCCGCCTCCACCAAGTACCGCAGGGACCGAATTCCGCATCCGCACATCGCGTCCAGAACCCTGAGGCTGCCCTCGGACTTCTTGCGGAGGGCTGCCGAGAGCACGCCGAGGTCTCGGCCCGTCGCGCTCTCGTGGCGGAAGAAGTGTCGCCGACGTCGAATTGCAGGCCGCGCTCCGTCTGGAGCTGGGATTTGCAGGCATTGATGGGCTTCCACTTTGGGAGTTTGAGGTCAGGGTTTAGGGCTTTGGGGAAGAAGAAAGTGGGATGGTGATAAACGGATAGAGTTTTGAGCGGGAGAGAATCCATGGCGGGAAATGGATATAGTCCCTTCAGTTGCAGCAGAGTGTGACACTGTGAAGAAGATAGTTAGTTGTTACTTTTTTAACCGCTCATTTCTTTCCCTTTTTATTTATTTATTAAAAAATCAACATTTTCATCTCTCAAGTGTTTTTTAACTGTTAATAAATCTCTAATTTTTAATTTCAACCAATTTAATCATATATATCAATTTGTTATTATTATATTTACTCTTTAATTTGATAATATTTTCAAAGACAATATCATAACTCATATATAAGTCATCTTCCATCAACTTTGTGGACCCCTTAATCCTTATTTATGCAAAAAAATCCAAAACACAAGCCAAAGGTGATAAACATGTTTCCCCCATTTGGTTACATGTGCACATGCAAAGAATTCCACATCCTTCCCCAAGCAAAAATAATTAATAATAAAAAGAGTTTGAATGATTAAATTTGGTTAAATATATTGTTTTTATTTATCTGTAAGCTTGAATAGTTGTTTGTGGTAGTTTATAAGGAATGTTTAAGGGGAAGGTTAAAATACAAGTCATTTTGAACAGTGTTTTCTTCGAAAGAAGTAAATTTTATGATTTAATTCGTATCAAATCCAAATTAGGATAAGAACGCGGGATGGATGAGTTTACATTATTTCAAATGTTCTGTCGGGTCAGGTGTTGACCTTTTGAAATTGAAAATTCAACATTTTGAGAGAAAAAAAAAAAAAGAGTTTATTTCTCAGAATCCCTCTCTCTTATCCAGTACATATTACATGCAGAGAATGTGTAAAGATTCTCGTCACGTTCTATCCCACTGTCGCTTTTGGGCATATTCTGACGAAACACAACAGTCTTTTGAAGCCATATATCAAGAATGTCGATCGAATCTTTTGATTTGTCACATGCGATATGATAATGAACTTTTACAGATCAAACATCCTTAAACAACAACCGTACCAGTACTCTTTCGATGATATATATGCATCAATTCTGATAATATAATCTCCTGCTGCGAGCAAACAGATCCCCATGTTTCCTGTTATGTGTTCCAATTCCAGCCCCCAGATTGGGTTTATCAACTCCCCCATCTTTCTTAGGTGGAAAGCATCACAAAGCTATAAGCTTTAATTTATACCCTAACATTTTAGGGCAATTGGTCAACGGAATTATTAATGTAACTACAATTTTTTAGCATAGGAGTATAGGACCAACCTATATCCTATGTAAACAAACAAAAAAAAAGTTAAAAACTTTATGATATAACAGTTTGGGATAGTTAATCAGTGAATCCACTTATGATATAGGCAAGAAAAAGGTGGAAGATTTATTGGTGGGAAGAAAAAGTAATTGGTAAATAATGATAAGGCAAAATGGTGTGTTTTTCTCAACAAGCAATTAACCATTGAAATCATTGGGGGTAATAATTAATAAACGTGTTTGCCATTGAAGATCAGAGAGGAGGGAGAAAGGTGAAAACTTTGAAAGAGAAAGGGACCAGCTACCAGAAGTGGTTGAAGACAGAAAGGGTCCATGTTCTAATCAGGCAATCACGTGGGGTTGCCTCTATAAAACAACAAAATCTACTCTCCTCCTGCAACTTCCTCAATCCTAAAAACCATTATATTGCCAACCCTTTTTTTTTCTTTCCCACTTTTCAGCTTTCCAATCACGTTTCTTGATTTCCTCTCCATCACCATCGCCATTTTTTTGCAGCTAGGGTGGGTGCTAGTGTGCTACTGCCTAAAAGGAGCATCAAGATTCTGCCTTTCTGAGTTTCTGGGTAATTTCTTGACACCCTTTAGTGAAAAACCAGTTAAGAAAGGCAGAAAGCAGACATTTTTAATTCTTGAAATGCTTGAGCCATATCTGTGTGTTTTGTGTTCTTTCTTTTTGGGTGGAAGTTTGGCAGTGCAGTCACTTAATAGGGATGTGGGTATAGTAAATGCTTTTGTCCATAAATCGCCATTATTTCCGTGGGGCTCAAACTTGGTGTGATTGTTTTTTTCTTGTTTTTTTTATGATGAGAGAAACCATAGCCCGAGTGTGCACTGAGTAAACCTTAGTCAACAAATGACCACAAAGAGGTAAACCAGTCTAGGTTGTCCATTGTTAGTTGGCTCAAATCAAGAAAGTTAATAGACCATAGAGGTAAACCAGTTTCGGTTGCCCATAGGCATGGCTGACTCAAATAAAAAAGGCTAACAAGCTGCTTCCGCTAGAGTTGAACTTGTAACCTTATGGTTACTAAGTTAACAGTGCATGACCAACTTTGCTTGGGTTGCCCCTGGTGTGATTGATTTGGATAATGCAGATGTGAACTGTCTGTTGGGTCATGTGCTTCTGGCTGGCTTTCCATTTGCAATTTCCTGCTTTCTTCTGAGTGGCTGGGATGCTAATTATTAATATGAACATGAAAGAGTGCTGTACTTACATTGCTTTCATGGTTGAACCTAACTCTGGTTTTGGCAAATTTCTTGTTCTCTAACAGCAAACTATCAACATCCCACCACAAAGTTATCAGCTTTAACCCAAATGCTGTATAGTGTTTTCATAATGAGAGAACAGGATGAGTAAAAACTAGATTTTGTGCAATTCGTCGGGTTGCTCGAGCTGAATTTTTACTTTTATTTGTCAAGATGAAAGGCTGCTGAATAGCAAAGATGCAAGTGTGCCATGTGAGGGCTTCCTTTTTTGTCATATGATGCTGCTGCTCTGTCGTATTCAGCCACGAAAATATCATTCGTTTGTATATAAAAGCAGCATAAACGGCTCAAAGTTCCATCAAAACTGATTAAATCAGTGCAGGAATCTGAAGAAGAAAAAAAAACATGGATCTTGAGAATGGCAAGTGTTGGGACACTGCAAAGGTACATTTCCTGGGTATTGTTGCATTTGGAACAGGATTATGATGTCTGAATCTTAACGAAACGATTTTCCTGTTGCAGAAGGGTTCGTGGAAGACGACGCTGATTCTAGCATACCAAAGCTTGGGAGTGTATGGGGATCTCAGTATCTCCCCTATCTATGTCTACAAGAGCACATTTGCAGCAGACATTCATCACTCCGAGACGAATGAAGAAATCTTTGGTGTTCTGTCATTCGTTTTCTGGACTTTAATCTTGTCCCTCTATTCAAGTACGTGTTTATAGTGCTTCGAGCTGACGATAATGGAGAGGGTAAGTAACTAAGTATCCCACAGCCAATAATACCCGAAAGAATGTTATCGTTTTCTGATTTCTGATATCAAATCATTGCAGGTGGTACTTTTGCACTGTATTCTCTGATATGCAGGCATGCCAAAGTTAGCCTTCTCCCAAACCGACAGATTTCTGATGAAGCTCTTTCCACTTATAACTCGAGCCCCCACCCGAGACCAATAACAGCTCGAAGGTGAAAGTGGTGCTCGAAAAGCACAGATCACTCCACACTGCACTGCTAATCTTGGTTCTACTTGGCACTTGTATGGTCATTGGAGATGGACTGCTTACTCCAGCCATATCGGGTAACATACATTTCTGGTTTGGTTTTAGTATGTTTTCCCGCGATGATTTGTGCTCCATGGCTGACAATCCAATCTACTTGATCTGCAGTTTTCTCTGCAGTTTCTGGCCTCGAGTTATCCATGTCTAAAGATCACCACCAGTGTAAGCTTCGTCTTCGTTCCTTAACCGTTATCCATATCCTCCCAAACCGAATCCAGTCTTGTCATATATTTCCATGAATCTTATGTTTCAGATGCTGTGATTCCTATTACCTGTGTCATCCTAGTATGCCTGTTTGCGTTACAACATTATGGGACACATCGAATTGGTTTTGCTTTCGCCCCGGTTGTGCTTGCTTGGCTGCTCTGCATCAGTGCTCTCGGATGTATAACATCTTCCACTGGAATCCCCATATATACAAGGCTCTTTCCCCTTATTACATGGTTAAGTTCTTGAAGAAGACTAGACAAAGAGGGTGGATGTCATTGGGAGAATTCTTCTCTGCATTACTGGTAAAAAGCCTTCAACTTTTGAATGTTCATAACTTTATTGTTTGATTAAAAAGTTTAGAAGATATATAGTATTGACGGTTGAGTATATAAAATATAAATGTGTAATTCAACTATTAGCTTAGACGAGGCAGAACATAACAGAACAGAACGTATCCTATCGAAACCAGACCCAAACAAAAGGTCATGG
This sequence comes from Ipomoea purpurea, assembly GCA_009835305.1. Lineage (NCBI taxonomy): Eukaryota > Viridiplantae > Streptophyta > Magnoliopsida > Solanales > Convolvulaceae > Ipomoea > Ipomoea purpurea. The sequence goes on from VALG01001730.1 coordinate 19,338, forward strand.
GTAAGTTTCGATGGATAGTGTAACTATCAGTTTAGACTTTTAGTCAAGACAGAACACGTCTTTTGATTGACTAGTGTCAACATTGTGTATTACTTCATAACAGGATCTGAAGCAATGTTTGCTGATCTTGGTCACTTCTCGTATGCTGCAATTCAGGTATATCTTTATTGAATGATGCATTTGAAAACGGTTTGACAGTACATTTAAAAAAGGGTTTCTTAATATAGTGTCAGTTATCACGAATGCACTTTCAGGCGTTTCTGGAAGGTTGCTCTCACGAGAACCAGACCCTATATTTATCGTCTCATTCTTAATTTTTGTCTTTTCCATGTCAGATTGCTTTCACCTTTCTGGTTTATCCAGCACTGATCTTAGCATACATGGGGCAAGCAGCTTTTCTATCAAGGCATCATCACACCATTCACCAGATTGGTTTTTATGTATCAGTTCCAGGTATCATTTTCCCCTAGGTGTTCGAGCATATAATATATAAAACATAAATGTGCTGTCTGACTGTCGGCTTCAACTGCAAATGCAGAAGCGTGAGTGGCCGGTGCTCGTCATCGCCATTCTGGCGTCGGTTGTCGGCAGTCAGGCAATCATCAGTGGAACATTCTCAATCATCAACCAGAGCCAATCCCTAGGTTGTTTCCCAAGAGTCAAGGTTGTTCACACCTCTGATGAAATACATGGGCAGGTGTATATCCCAGAGATCAACTGGATACTAATGATCTTTGTGTTGCTGTGACCATTGGATTCAGAGACACAAAGCACATGGGGAATGCATCAGGTACCATCAACTTTTAGTTGCAAATGTCATCTTTTCAATACTATAGCTCCATATGACTTGGGAAAAATGACATGTATAGAGTCAACCCAGCCAAGTTAATTAGCTAGTTAATTTGGTAACCATAAAGTAATATGTTCGACTTTCAGCAGAAAGGGTCTATTGACCTTGTCCGTCAGCTATGCCTTTGTGATCTTTTGCCGACGAGGGTTTTTTTTTTGTCGGTATGTAATGAAATGTTAACCAAAAACACCAAAATTGTCACTAAGAGAATAATTGAGAAATCAAATATAGACACAAAAATAACGAGGAATTCTATTAATTCGGAACCAAATATGTCATTTTTTTGTGACCAGAAAACTTGTAGTCACTACCTAAGTAATAACGACGGAACCAAATATGTCATTTTTTGTGACCAGAAAACTTGTAGTCACTACCAAGGTTGAAAAAATCGCTAGGCGCCCTGGCGTCTGGTGGACTGCTTAGGGCGTCTAGAGCGCCTAGAGCGATTAATCGGCGCCTAGAGCGCTTAGGCGGGCGCCTGGTGGCCGACCACCTAGCGTCAATCGGCGCCTAAGCCCGATTTTTGCAACACTGGTCACTACTTAAAGATGTGCACGGGATAAACTTTGTCTTATTATCTTAACATGCTGAGAATCACAAAGAGATAAATTAATTTAGGTTATATGCGAGTTCAAACCAAGAATCTCAATAGGTCATTCCCTTAAACTTGGAACTTTATTGTAATCAAACTAATAGGCCGACCAACTTGACTAAGGTTGTCGGATATGACAATATGTTTGTTGTATCCATTGCAGGATTAGCAGTGATGGCAGTGATGCTGGTGACTACATGCCTCACTTCACTGGTCATCTTCTCTGCTGGCACAAACCTCCCATTCTCGCTCTCTGCTTCCTCCTCCTCTTCGGATCCATCGAGCTTCTCTACTTCGCCGCCTCCCTCATCAAGTTTCTCGAAGGCGCATGGCTCCCCATCCTCCTCTCCCTCTTCCTCCTCACCGTCATGTTCGTCTGGCACTACGCCACCATCAAGAAATACGAATTCGATCTCCAGAACAAAGTTTCTCTCGAATGGCTGCTCGCTTTAGGCCCCAGCCTGGGAATCTCTCGTGTCCCTGGAATCGGCCTGGTTTTCACCGATCTCACTTCCGGGATTCCGGCCAACTTTTCCCGGTTCGTCACCAACCTTCCTGCTTTTCACAGAGTTCTGGTTTTTGTCTGTATTAAATCGGTGCCGGTCCCGTTTGTGCCGCCGGCGGAGCGGTACCTTGTGGGGCGGGTGGGCCCGGCGTCTCACCGCTCGTATCGGTGCATTGTCCGGTATGGGTACCGGGATGTTCACCAGGACGTGGATTCATTCGAGACGGAGCTTGTGAGTATGCTGGCGGATTTTATCCGGTACGATTGGTACAAAGCTCACGGCGTCATCGACGCGTTCGACGAGGTTGACGGGTCGCAGTCCGGCGCGTCGCCGGGGGAATACAGGCTGGCCGTGATCGGAACCGTGGCGCTCTCCAGATCGCCGGCGTTCGAGGCCGACGACGAAAGCCTGCAGCCCGCGAGCGTATCCGCAGGGTTCCCCACAGCCGAGAGCGTAACGGACGTGACGGAGATGTTGCCGCCGGCGCCGCCTGCGGCAACGAAAAGAGTGAGGTTCGCGGTGGACGAGGAATCTTCCGAGGTGGACCCGCGGTCGGAAATGGAGATTCAGCTGCAATCGGAGCTGGAAGAGCTGTACGCGGCGCAACAGGCCGGCATAGCCTTCATCCTCGGACATTCGCACGTAAGAACGAAACAAGGGTCGTCTCTTTTCAAAAGATTGGCCATTAATTTCGGGTATAATTTTCTGGGGAGGAATTGCAGAGGCACCGATGTGTCGTTGAAGGTTCCGCCGGCGTCTCTTCTTGAAGTTGGCATGGTTTATGTTGTTTGAATCCAAAACATTAAATTTTCTATATTACAAATGTGGTTCTTTGTTTTGAGCCTTAAGAGAATATAATAGTGATACATGTTATATATGTAGTAGTAAAGTACTCTTCTTCCATGTGAAATCTCAACTTATGAATCTTGGGAAATGTTGTCTTTTATTTCAATGTTAACATGGAGAAAGAAGTTTGTAAATAATATCATATAAGTGATATGGTTTATTACACATTTGTACTACAATTCATTATTATTGTCATTTTTTGACTCACAACGTAAGCAATCTGCGAATTAAACTGTCCACCTTCTGAATAGGGAGTCTACTTCTATGTCAGGTTGCAGGAATTTTCTCATCAGTCCCCCTTTACTTTTGTTGATGTTTTGTTTGACAATCTAAATTAATGATATTTTCTTTCTTTTATTAAAAAAAAAATTGGCAATCATTTTTCTCAAATTAACGTCACTAATAGATAGTCATTTTGTCCTCATTCAAAATCTTATGTATAAGAGAAGTTGAGGGAGGTGTCTCAATCACCAACAAACTTGGAGAACTTTAGAAGAAAACATTTACCAAAATATCAATGTTTAGATTTTGTTATGCGTCCCTCCCTTTGACACTCTATAATCCATCAACAATCTTTTGCTAAATTCATTATCGGACCATAATAAATCTCTTCTCTCATAAATTATTTGACCAACTGACTCGAGATTATTTCTAATATACAAAATTAGACATTAAAAACCTAACTCCCACATAAGTTGACAATTTTTTAAATTGTACCACAATAATAATGTTTTGCATCACAAAATTGACCAAACGAATTATGACACTAGTTTAAACTTGTAATGTATAATCTACATAACTTAAGGTCAAATGAAATAAAAAACAATACAAATAAAATTTTGAATAATTGAGTAGATAAAATATGATTATTGTATTTCAATTTAACAGTTGAGTTTTATAAAAAAAAAATATGTATTTTCATTTTTTATTATCAATTTCTATTCCCTTTCACCAATTTTTTTAGGGTTCAAAAGTATGGATACAAAAGTAAAAGTAAGGTAATAAAATTTGAGAGTATATATAGTATAATTGTCTTTATATTCTTCATAAAATGAAAAAGAAAATTAAATAATAAAAAAACCGATTGGACAATGCAGCTCAAATCTATCAAAGCATGCCACTGGAAACCCGTTTCTGATGAGGATCCATGGAAGTTTTGGTAGAGAAAGAGAAAACAACACACTAAATTCTTTAGGGCGTAAGAATTCCAGTGAGAGGTACAAGGGGAAGGCGATGAATATGGAGCTAAAGCTCCTCGATCACAACGCAATCTTGTCGTGGTTCGTCACTGTTCACCCTCACGAAACCTCCGCTTTGCTATCTTCCGCCTCCACTTTCTTCTTTGTAAGCCACCCTTCATAGCTTCATAAGCCTCTGAATTTCAGTTTCAGTTTATTTCCAGATCGAAATTAGTATTAACACTCTGTAGAATTTTGATCTTCCTGATTCATTTTTAGCTCATTCAATCTGATTTTAGCTTAAAGTTCAGTCAACGCGGCATAGATGCGCGCCTGTATATAAATATATAATGATAACTAATTGAAAGCTCAATAATTAGCTAATGAAAGAAGGTTATGCATAAATTGTCTTTTTTTTTTTGTCTATCCAAAATGCTTATATTTTTTGTGGGCGATTTGCAGATCAAGTGCGTATTTTGTAGTCTTCCTTTACGGATGATGGCGCATGTCGTTAGGTTAGGGAATTTACCAGGTTTATTTTGGATCGTTAGTTCTGGTTGCTGCCCGCTTTCCACGCTGATTTCACATTGCCCTTTCCAAAGCCAAGGTATTGAAACCGTGACTTGCTCGATTCTACCTTCAATGCTTGTTATGGAGTTGGATGCTATGACTTTACAAAATTTTCGTCTCGATTTACTCGCATTATATGATACAATGGCATTTCGTTTGGATTTGTTAATCTAATTGCTGCTCCTTCAGGCTCTGGCCTTGATACACAGGTTCTTTGCGATTTCTCTTTTTGTATTTTTTACCTTGTGGTTTCTTCTACACCGGGAGCTCAATTTTTCATCTCAAGGTGAGAACTAATGGAAAATAAAAGATCTGCTTTGGTGATGAATTTTGAGAGTTGTAGTGAATGATGTGGACTTGTGGTGTTCAGGGATTTCTCTCCATGTCCACTGTAAAAGAGGAGTTGAAGGTCAATGTTGACCAAAACTATTCCTTCATCTTTGGCTGGGTGGGGCAACCATGGATGGTTTTACATCTCTGTGAGAATTGGCTTTTTCCTTTGGGTAAAATGCATTTTATTTCCATCATCCTCATTTCAAGTAAATTTATCATTTTTTTTTTATTTTATTTTGCTGGAGATTTGAGATTTAGTCCCTGAAAGGGAATTGTTGCTTACTTGTGGTATCTTTTTACAGGTTGCGCTGCTTAATCTTCTCACAATCTCCTCGACTTGGGCTAGAGTAATTGATGTGATGGATAGTGAGGTTAGAATGCTTCTATTTAACGTCTATTCTTTTACTTTCCTTTCCTCCTGCAATTCAATCTTAATTTGTATCCCGAACTTTGGTGCTTTGGACAATTATAAGATTTGTTTAAGCATAAATGTAATCATCTTCATTTTCAGTCAGGTTCGAGATTGTTTGGGTTCATTGGTGCTGGTGCTACACTTGGCCAGCTCGTTGGTTCACTATTTGCCACGGGAATGGCTTGGTTAGGACCATGTATGTACGGCTTGTGCAACTTTTAAAGGCTGGATGTGCTTAATCTTTTACTTTGCTGAGTTTTCACCTGTTTTTCTTTGATCCAATCTTCTCTTTTTAATATTTCTACCGTTTTCCTTGAAGATTTACTTCTTGTTGCGGCACTTCTCATGGAACTTGCTTCACAGTCGTCTAAGGGAATAAACAAAGATATCTCACATCTTCCTGAAGAACAATCTCCCCTCAGGTTCAAATTCCATATCTATTTCTCTCTTTTTCGGCGGTTCCTCCCGAGTTCCACCATCTTTCCTTTAATCTTCATCACATAAAATTTCTGTTCACCTAGTGCAAGTTTAGCTACCAGTTATTTATTTATTCAATGGTTAATGGTTCCCAAAGTTGAGACTTTAGAGCATCTTATCTACATAGGATGCTTTTAAAATATATCGCGGCATGACTTACAAGGTTTTATTTGTTTTTGTTTCCTTGTTATCTAGGTTAGATGATACCGATCATGCTAATCAAACTGAGCCACCACCGAAAAATTCTTCTCCAAGTTCGTCATCAACAGCAAAGCCTCAGCTCTGGGCCACATTAGATGGGATACGGCTTATTTTGTCGTCAACATATTTGCAATATGTTGCGTTATTTTTGTGGCTGGGTGCAGTTATCTCCTCTTTCTTCTACTTTCAGGTAAAGAAGGTTCTTCTTTGCGGTTTTGATATAAATCAATGTATCTATTTGTATGTACACAACTAAGTATTCTTTGAAAGCAACTCCTATGAAGGGAATTGTGGAAAAGTACAAAAAAAAACAGCTAATCAGTGCCTAAATCAGACAATAGGCATCATACATACATACTTACATGTAAAATTGAGTGAGTTGCTTAAGAATTTGCAGACTTGTACTTATCAAAAAATTACTCACTTGCTCTATTGTCTCTTAGTCTTCCGAAATTTCACTGTGATGCATGCATGTAAAATTATCATCTCGAGCTTACGTTGAAAAATTATAACTAGTGCTGCCTCACCTCACCCTTTCTTTTGCAGAAAGTGACTGTTATTGCGAAAACAGTTACAAATCCTGTCGGAGAGGAGGTTATTAGCTGAGATCAATAGCTTCATTGCTGTTTTTATCCTTATAGGACAACTTACATTAACGGTAATGCATTGCTGTCTCATTGAATTTCATAAAATATTTGCTTAGCTGCCTTGATGATTAGTGCAAAGAAGTCAGTCAATTTTCCACTAGTGTGAGTGTGATGTTATGTTTGCTAATATGTATGAGCATTGCAAATAATAATACAAAGTAGTCTCTGAAGGCTGAAGCTAGTCAAATTGTAATCTTTAGTCTCATTTTGCTTCGCTATATTCTTTTCATTACAGGGGCGTATCCTTACTGTTGCTGGGATTACTTTAGCCATTTGCTCTTATCCTTTGTTGCGTGCATAAATTTAATTACATTGGCGATATGGCCTACATGGGTTCAAGTGGCCATATCTGAAACTCTTAGAAAGGTTCGTCTTTTCTCTTGACACTTCATTTTTGCCTTGTATAGTGTATTGTCCCTGTTTTGCAGGGTACTACTTTTCTAATGGAACCTGCTGGTTTACATCAGAGAAGCAAAAATTAAGGAATAACCTTTCGTGAAATTTGGACCTCACAATGTTTTTAAAAAATTTTAGGTCGTCAGTTATGTAGTAACTAGGCCAGGAAGGGAACTCCTTTTCACCGTTGTCTCACAGGAAGAGAAGTATAAAGCAAAGGTATGAATAGTTTATAAATTCCTTTAATCTTTTTTCTGCAGCATTAACTGATTATTCATGCTGTCGAATGAGAAAAACACGAGCGCCAATCAAAAAACTCCTATCAACCAGATTTTAACGTTTTCACTGTTTCACATACCCCCGAGGCCAAGAATTGCATCTTGCTTGTAATGCTATTGCATTGGCTTTTGTTTTCACACAAACCATCTGCCACAGGTATGCATAGAGTAATCGTTCAAAGGCTCGGGACGCTACAGCAGCTGGCATGTACAAGCTACTATTCAGCACGCTAAATGGCAAAGTCTCAACAGTCTCTCTATATGCCCTGCCTGTGTGTAAAACATTCCTACACTAAAATCTGTTCAGACATTTATATGCCAAAAGAAAGGAGCAGTCTTGATTCTAGACCATATGAAATGAAATGGTCATTGAATCACTAACACTATTCTTTACTTGTTCTTCTCCTTATCAGGTCTGCTTCTTGTGGATAATGACTGTTTCCATTTAGGCGCCGGCAAAAACAACTCTCAAGGCTACAATCACTTGCAGCAGTAGTTGAAATGGATGGGAGCTGATCCTTTTTCATCCTAGTGTAGAATTTGTAAGGAAATTATGTGTCATTTTTACAGATTTACCCACATGTTGAACAAAACCAGAAACAGATTCACCATAAAGGAAGTGAAGTGTAATAGTCTTTGCTTTCTTTGTAGTTGACAGATGTAGAAATCTAGAGAGCATACCTTCTTACAATTACACAGTAAAAAGAAATTTACCCAGATTCCAGAACTATTCAAATCAAAATAGTTTCTTTATAATTTCATTTATATGCTCCAGAATAGATACATCAGAGTTTGTCATTTGACAGTCAATATGCTGTCAATTCTTTATTTCTACACTATAATTATTTAGAGTAAATCTAAACTTCTGCAGAACAGAACAATGCAGTATATAATAATAAAGCAGTCAAAAACAATCCATATACTTGTCATTGACTTAAAGAAACACCTCAAGAATGGCGGAGAGCACGAACACGGTCTTGTATCAGTGTCCTTTCCCAATCTGCTATGCCCTCAAAGGCATGGTCTGGAAGATTCTGAAAGGGCTCTTTCCAAGGGTCGTTTTTAGCAAATCATACGTGGCTCCGCGTATTGCTCTTTTGTTCGGTCCACAAGGCCTTTTCGAAGTGAGCGTCTCATATGCTGTAGTTAGCTGTTCAGTAACCAACAGAAGAAGACATCATTAAATTGAAAATGAAAATTCGGTATTATAGAAGAGAAGATCAGTGCCACTGCTATAGAAACATCGCGCTTACATCCATGTCGCAAAACCAGAACATGTAAGCAATTGCCACAGCGGGAGCCCTCCCCAATCCAGCTGTGCAATGTACATAGACTCGTCCTTTCTCTTCAGAAATCGCCCATTCCAATAACGAAACAGCCTTAGGCAAACCGCTCCTCAAGGAATCTGGATCAAAATCTTTCGCCCTGTAAATAGTGCACGGGAAGGAAGAAGAACATGACATTAAGGGGCGGTCCAAAAAGGATTTCAATTTTCACAAAGTGGTTTTTTCGTGGGATTAGCTTACAGGGCTTCTCATGTGATGAATTCCAAGTTCTTTGCATCTTTGTACTATAGACGGGGAGATCTATTCCCCAGTACTCAACATCTGTATCCTGCTGCAAGTTCAGAATATAGGCCACGTTCTGTTCCTCCCCAGATGATCTATATCTTCGACTTTCTGAGGTTGAGAACCAACAATGAGATTTTCAGTTATCAATGTATAGTTCATGCCTGAAGCAAGGAACACGCTATTAGCATTGTATATCACAACAATCCATATAACCACAAATTCAACATCTAGACACCTTAACAGTTCATTTAGAAACCACATGATTGAATTCCACAAAGACAGAAAACCGAATCTATCACACTCAACGCCTTAGTACCAGCCTACCAGGAGAGTTGACTCCATCGAATTTTCAACTAATGAAGTGAAGGCAGATGTAAAAGTCATCCACCATAAATACAGATGCCTCTTTACTTCTCCAAAAAGCTTGGCTGATAGAACCACAAACTCTAAGTCATGGCACAGTGCATTCTTGATCAAAAAGTGTAATGAATGGTCCCAGATCCCTTTTCCTTTGCTAGCTGTCCATAGTTTACAACTTCATCTTAACATCTAATAACAAAGTTCCCATTTTTACATCAAACAGCTAGGCATCCCCTTCAGCAGTAATGAAAGACTCACAAAGATTCCATTCTATCTCAATTTCATATTCACTAGAATCAAAAAGGGTGTCACCCGGGCAACCCAACCAAGTTGGTCAGACTGATAACTTGGTAACCACAAGATTACAAGTTCGATTCATAGTGGAAGTAGCCTATTGGTCTAGGTTTGAGCCGATCAGCTATGGACAACCTAAGACTAATTTAGCTCCTTGTAATCCTTTGCTGCCTAGTGATTGTGGGTTTCTCTCATCACTCAAAAACTGTGTCACGAAAAATTTCAATCCCAAAAAGAAAAAGGAAAAAGAATCACAAATTCATGGAAAGTAGTAAAAAGGTTGTAAAAGAATCTAGAAGTACAAAAGCCTAGCAATAGTATAAGCAAAAAAAAAGGGTCCAATTCTCACAAAAAGCCATGGGAACTAAACCAAATATGATGAAACAAAAAGCAAATCAGAACCACAAGAGCAGCAAGATCAAGGCATTTCACTGTATGAGGAAATAGCTATCAACAATGTGATGATGATGATGCTGAATTTGAAGAAAGAAACCAGCTTTACCAAAAATGGCAATACAAATTAGTGATTTGAAGAAAACCACTGACCCAGATCATGGTGATACTCGTATGGGTTCCTCATCATCCTCTTCATGGCTACGTTGTACTCCTCCATTTTGTTCTTGCCCGAAACCCCTTTCCCAACTTCACTCCCACTCAATTTGGAAGAAATCTTGTTCCATTTGGAGGACTGCCTTGCGACCCTGACAAGAATAGGCGCATAAATGGCATTGCTTTTGCTCAGAGGACAGAAAATCAATGGAGTCTCTTGTGAAGAAGTGATGAAGCGTGGAGGCAATTGAATTGCCCAGAGGTAGAGCTCCCATTTTTCTCTGGAATTCTGATGGGATTTCTGATTTCTCCAACACTTTTTTGTTATGGGTCACATGAACATTTATGCGACAATTTCATGAATCAGGCCGCCGACTCCAATGGATATGGATCATGGACCAAAACTAAAAAGCCTGAACCCAAGTCCATAACAATAATTTAGCCATTTAGGGCTTTGATGAATTTAATATATAAAAATTCCCTCATAATAAAAAGGAATTTACTAAGTCCGAAAACGCTGTTACAATGTAATATTTGTTAACAAAAATGAGATCAAGAACAAGAAATAAAAATGAAAATTGAGAGCCTAGGCCACGAAAAGTAAAGAGATTTTTATTAATTGTGATTATCAAATATTTAGAGTTACAAACATCATATTTATAAAATTATTCGTGTACCGTACTGTAAGGGCGCTTCCTCACCCCCCCCCTCCCCTCCTCCAAAGTACATCTTAAATGGTTCTCCAATTCACACATTTAGAGTTACAAACATCATATTTATAAAATTATTCATGTACCGTACTATAAGGGCGCTTCGTCCCCCTCCCCGCCCAAAGTACATCTTAACTGGTTGCTCAATTCGCACATTTAGAGTTACAAACATCATATTTATAAAATTATTCATGCACCGTACTGTAAGCGCACAGTACAGTACATGAATGAATGCATTTAGTCTATTAAACGTATACAGACTAGAGTGTGTGCAATTTGTCCAACATAAGCGCATACAATCTAGTATACGTGCATTCTTATAGTAGACTGCATGTATTCATGTTGCGTCTCACAGTCTCACAGAAAGATGCTATTTCATTGGAACATTATTATTATATATATATATATATTGTAAGTGGAAGTGGATGAATGGGGTGCCACATCAACGACCGACAAAGAACTGATTCTGTGACCAGCTCCTCGTTATCTCTTCCGAGTTTTAAGTTGATAAATCCTCATCAACAACAACTAACGAGAATCCTTCCAAACATTTCGGATATACACAACTTCATGTTACAAACACTACACACCACGTGTTCTTTCTTGCTCGAACCAAACACCACCATTCCCTTGCCGTATAAAGTTTGGTATCTTTCCTCAAAGAACATCACTTCACTTGTGTATATATATGTTTAGTGCCAATGTTCGGTTCTTGTCCATTATTTGGATAACCACAATCATCCAACGTTCTTACCCCAAAAGATTGAATCCCTAGCTCTAAGGGCCCCCCACACTCTGACCCGACAGAGCATATGAGAGGATGTAAATCACGGTGACTCAATGGATTAGTAGACAGGACCAAATACCGGTGCACACAAGGAATCTGGCCCAATCATCCAACGTTCTAATTAACTGTTTTGGTTCCAATGATTTACTGATTATGGATCGAATTGAATTTGAGATGTTTTTACCAATTATTTTTTGAATTGGACTAAAGTATATATATAGAACCCATTAAAGCATTCACACTGAATCGGGTTAGGGTACTGATTAAAGCATCCTCGTTGATACTATAAAAGATAGTGTAGTCTCTATTACCAAGTTTAATTGAAAAGTCTTGTTTGACTACTGTTTCAATTGGATTAAAATATTATATATGCACATAATTAATATGTAGCTGATACCGATAACTTGCTATATATAGTAATCTTTATTATTTTGAAAAATGCAAAGTTATAAATGAATTTAATTTGAAATATCTTTACCAACAAACAATATAATCCACTTGCAAGATATTATTTTGCTGAGTTAACTAAGATTGGAATGATTTGGAATGGGCAAGTTGAGGAGTTCAGATAGGGATGGACCCTATTATATCTGAGTTTCAGATGAAGAGTGCTCCAATGGCCAATATGTATGGCAGATGAATTGATAGTGACTGCCATTAATATAACCTACAACTCATCACTTGCATCTATTATTATTGTCACTATATATTTATTTATTTATTTATATATTTATACATATATATTCCATAATTTGCATTTATGCATGTCAATTCCAAGCTCCAACAAGCTCTAGTTGATAATGTTGAGATCATGACTTCACTTATAGAGTTATAGCCAATAAAATAAATAAAATTAAAATTAAGATTATGGCCATGTTTAGTACGGAGTAAAAAATTGGTCTATAGGTCAATTTTGGCTTATTTGACCACTATTAATTGTTTGATTTAGTTAAAATATCAATATAAATGTTTGGTTAATTAGTTTTTTGCAACTTCAAAAAGCTAAAATTCAAAAAGCTACTCCAAGTAACTTTTTTAATACCAAACATCTATCAGCTAATTTACTAAACATTTTACTGCAATCAGCTGATGTTATCAACTATTTATACCATCTAATTAACACAATCAGCTAACAGTTAAGAGATATCAGCTAACAGCCATTTTACCAAACATGGCCTATAATATTTTATGAAATTCAATAATTTATATATAAACATATATAAACTCGACCTCTGATCTAATTTTAAACATATCTAAAAAAAATTAGTCTAAACTCTAAAGTACTCATATAAGTCATTCAACACGTAATCACTACCCAATCGATGGTTAGTTTTATACCAGGTAAACCTTAGCTACTTCTCTATGTAATAGCTCACAAACCATATAAGAAAGGTAAATTGTACTAATTAAGACCACTTTATGTGACGGACTCTACCAAGAATGTGTTGACATAATTGAACTCGTAACCTTTTGGTAAAAGAAAATATTTATAATATTTAGTTATATATATGGAATGTTACAAATATATACAATACCAAGCTCACACCTTTGATACAATAATATCCCTATGATGTTGACAAGATCGTCGTAATAATATGCACATATGGAGCGTCTATAGGTAACAACGGCTCTCGTATTTGCTGCATTTTCCACAATGGTGAGTACTACACTTGAACTACTTCGACAAAACTTTTCACAAGTCATGAGATCCGCACTACATGTCTTTAGAATTGAATGTTTTGAGCCCGCACGAATTTAGCTTACTGGTTCAGTAGACAGCGACAATGTGAACAGATTCATTGTCTACTGAGCTATTGAGTCACGGTGGTTCAGTAGACAACGACAATGTGGACAGATTCATTGTCTACTGAGCTATTGAGTCACGGTGATTTACATCTAGTTCGGTAGACAGCGACAATGTGGACAGATTCATTGTCTACTGAGACATTGAGTCATTGTGATTTACATCTATGCTCTATCAGGCGGGGTGACAAATCGGAGATTGGGGTCATTCCAAATGATATTTTGGGTGGAACCAAAATACTCATTAAGGTAAAAATGTGTATATACAACCAACATTGTAATAATGATAATAATATATATCCTAATTAAATTGATATAAGCTACTCTCTCCTAATAATCCCATCATTGTAACACTGTACTAAGGAATAAGGACAAAAGAAAGCTCCTATGAAAGAAACATTGGTGACCCTTTACCTTAGCTTATCAATCATATCAACAAGAATTTTGTTTAGCATCATCCATCATTATATTAAGCTACTTGACACCATTATCCAAATTCACATTATTGCTAATTGGCCCCTCAATTGTTCTGTATTTCCTCATCCACCCCGCGATCCAGTCCCACAAGTGCAAAATAATGAAAGTTCCAATGCCGCCGATCAACCCGTAGGCGATGGAGTAAGTCAACGGCATCAAGATTAGCGTTATGAACGCCGGAATCGCCTGTCGCATGTCGCCCCACTCGATCTCCGTCACCGCCCGCATCATCAGAACGCCGACGAGTATCAGAGGCGGCCCCACCGCCCACGGCGGGATGGACGCGAGCAGCGGGGTGAAGAAGAAGGCGAGGAAGAAGTACCAGGCGGCGGTCAGCGCCGTCAGTCCCGTCCGGCCGCCTTCCCGGATTCCCGTCGAGGATTCTATGAACGCCGTCACCGGCGAGGTGCCGAGCAAGCGATCCGATCACTATCGCGACGCGTCGGACCATGAACGCGAAGTACTGCCCCTCGAAGTCGCCGTTGGCGTCGGTGAACGCCGGCGAAGCGCGCCATTGAATATAGAGTCCCGGTGGTGTCCAGAATGTCGACGTAGAGGAAAGTCACCAGAGCTTCCAAAAGAATCCTTTTCCGATGCTCTTGAAGCTCAGAGCTCCGCGGTGCTTTCGATTTTGTGAACGTCGACGACTTTTTTGAAGTACTCATAAGCGGAGTCCCCGGCGGGAGTGTCGGGGAAGGCGGTTACTCTGGTATGCCGGAACCAAGATACGGCGGTTACGAAAATCACGCCGTAAATCATGGCGCCCTTTATGTTTTAACCATACAATACGCGATAATTACAAATCCTACCACTCCGAGCCAGAAAAGTCGCGCTTTCCATGCGGCCATGCAAGCAGAGGATATCACCCGAGACGGTGCCGCCGGGGACTAATGAAACGGTGCCGTTCGCGGCGGTTGTGACCTGAGCTAGCGCCGCACGTGCGCCGTCGCGAGGGCAGGCTCCGAGCGTGACTAGCGTGGAGGGGCTGAAGCCGACGAGGCCGATCCCTTGATTGTTCTGCAGGCCGATAAAGGCTAAGAAAAGGCCAATGCCGGCGGAGGAGGAGATTCTGACTGGCTTTGGGACCATTTTCGCCAGCCGAGCGCGTAAACCGAACGCAGAGATCAGGAGGAATATGAGCCCTTCGATGAAAATGGCGGCGAGCGCGCTTTGATATGACAGGTTGCCGGAGCCGTGGAAACCGACGACGGTGTACGCGAAATACGCGTTGGCGCCCATTCCGGGCGCTAATGCCAGCGGCAAATTCGCGAACACGCCCATAATCACGCAGCCGATCAATGACGACGCCACGGTGGCGACGATCAGATCCTTCCGCGTTTTCTCTAGACAGGCGGCGTAGCCGGGGTTGACGGGGTTGAACTTGCAGGACTCGTCGGGAGACACGATTTGAGTGCAGTTAGAGAGCGGAACAGTGGGATCGCCGGCGCAGAGGGCGAGGCAGTCAGAGACGGAGCAGGTGCCGCCGGAATCGGTCAGGATGGAAGCGTTGACGGCGAGGATGTAGGCCATGGTGAGGAAGGTGGCAGTGCCGGCGCGGAGCTCGGTGGTGAAGGTGGTGTTCCGCTCCTTGAGTTTGAAACGCTTGCCAACTAGACTTCTCTCTACAAAGGAATTGAGACGCGACACCGGAGACCGTCCAGTGTTGGCCGCCGCCGCCGCAAGTGGTGGCGGAGGTAAACTCCCTGCCTCCAGGTCCATTGTGAGTTAGTTGGAAAGTTCTTGATCGCTCTTTCTTGGAGGATGTAGCTTAAATACTATATTTTTTGTTTTTTGTTTTTTATTTTTTTAATTTTCTTTTCCTTTCTTCTTTCCCTTATGGCCTCTTTCCTAAATACTTGGACCTTGGCAGTTGGCACTTAAATATGATGACTGGTGAGTGCAGTGGTGACTCTTTTGACCAAATTCTGTGAATTTTTTTTTTTTTTAATATGTGAATTCTTTTTTAATACATAATGTATTTTACTAATTCATAAATAGCAAAAAGGTAAGAAGATAACATAGTATATATATATATATTTTTAAAATAGATATATAATGTTATATTATTACATCGAGTTAATTTCTGTGTTGGTTTGGAGGGTGTGTTAGTTGTGACGTTGTGACGTTGTGTATTGTGGGGTCTAACACGTACGCCAAAATAACTTATTAGATTGATGTTGACAACCTTTTTATTTACAAATTGAGACGGGATGGTTTAGAGAGTGAGCTAGTTGTGACGTTGTGTATTGTGGGGTTTAACATTTACGCCAAAATAACTTATTAGATTGATGTTGACAACCTATTTATTTACAAATTGTGAGGATTAGACAGTACCGATGACATAAATTGCAAGATTTTCTTCAAAGCCATCAAAATAATTGAAAGATTTGATTTTTTTTCATTATTGTTAAACTATTTATTATTATATTGATAATGATGATGGTTGTGATGTATATATGTATATGTTAATCTATTTTTCCTTACATTATCATTTGATCATTAATTATTGACAATGCCACATTTTAAAGATTGAAATGTGAACACCATATATATCCACATATCCTTGCCATCAAGGTACTAAACACTATATTTCAAAAAAAAAAAAAAAAAAAAAAGGTACTAAACACTACATGGAAATCACGTTTGGAAAAATCAAGGATATGCACCATTCAACCACGTACACAATTTTAAAACCAACTATTGATGAAATATTTAAATTTGATTTTAGCATTAATCAATAAGATAAGATTGAATATCATAAAGATTCTGATACCTCAACTAGTCTTTTTACATGTCAATCATTGTTGTTTAGGTACCAAAAAAAAAAAATGATAAATTAAGATACTTTGGGATTGGGATGAGATAGAAATGAATTTCTTCCAACTTACTAGAGGTTTTAAGTTTGAGTTTGTGAATGCAATTGTTTTAAAACTTATTTGACGCATAATAATTAAATAAGTACACGGGATATCGGGTCTAACCTAAAGTATTACTGTAATAATTAAAAAGTCAAAGAATTTAGGACAAGAGAGTTAATGCAAACACTTATGAGAGCCTATGCATTCGTAACTAATACAAGCAATTACTAGCTATTGTTTCAGTTATTATTAGCCTATAGGCTAATATAGGCCGGGGACACATTTTAAATTGTAACAAGCTTATATACTTAATCATTGTATTTTTTTGGGTGTAGTCCATGGTTTCCACCGTCGAATACAGTGCTAATTATTTTTACTGAATTGTAGGCACCTCTTATTATGTGGTAATAACTAGTCTGAAGATTTAAGCCAGTTCAATGCTTTGTAATTGGAAATTCTCTTAGTACAATGTGGTTAAAAATCCTCTAAAGCACCCTACCAAATAAGCTTTACATCATTCCCAATATGCAATTATGTGACATTTTTGTTTGGACTTGAAAAAAATCTTTGAATTAAGTAGGAGTAAGAAACAAGAAACTATTCAAATTCTTAGACTTCCTTTTACGTGACTAATTCATGATAACATGTTTGATTCCTAATGAAGCAGATTTGGCTGTTAATATATGATCTGGTATGTCGTCGGACGACAAATTAATTATATTATTCTTACCTGCGACTAATTATCGTATGATATGATTTTCCAATTTTCAATTTTGTTATTTGTTAATTAATATTAATTAATATGTGAAATTAGATTCCTTATCGGAGGAAGGGAATCTCACTGTAATCTGAAAGAATCTCAATGCATGGCCGTCTGTAACCAACGTCTTATAATTGGTATTCCGCATAGATCCTCCCCAAAAAAGTGCTTTTATTAGAAAAAGAAAAAGGAAAATTGTAATTTATCCCCTTATAAATATGACAATTATCAAAGTTATTCATAAATTATTAGTGATATAAATATTGCCTTTCAATTTTTAAAATGTGAAATATTTTGCCCCTCCTTTGAATTATTAGTTATGTAAATATAGTTATATGTCGTTTCCCTGTTTAAAGATGAATTTTTTTGTCCTCCATTTCTCTTTCTTCGTTTGTTCTTCTTCCGCCGACAATAATGTTTTTCCTTCTTCCTATTAGGGGAGGCACAATATATGTCACATTTGGAAAATTAAAAGCAACATTTACATCACCAATAATTCAGGGGTGATATTAATAATTGACATATTTGTGAGGGACATAAATTATAATTTTCTCAAAAAAAAAAATGGTGACACGATTTTTATTTTTATTTTTTAAAAAAGTAAAAGGAAAGAATAAATATAGTATTTCTCTAAAAAAAATATTTTTAAAAAATATTTTGTGGCTATTAAATATGTATATTGTGGCACTGTTTGGTAAAATAGTTAGCCTATCAGTTAATTTTGACTTATTTGATCACTATTAATTGTTTATCTTAATTAAAAATTAATATAATGTTTGGTTAATTAGTTTTTGTAACTTCAAAATGCTAAAAATTCAAAAAGCTGCTTAAAACAACTTTTTCAATTAACTTTTGGAGAAAAGAAATTATACTAAACAGCTAACAGCTAATTTACCAAACATTTTTCTACAATCAGTCAATGTTACCAACTACTTATACCATCTAATTAATTCAATCAGCTAAATGCCATTTATGACGGCCTGTGTTAATATTAACTTAGTATAGTGTTTTATTATAGAAACTTGATCGTTCTGTTAGTTTGGTAAAACTTTATTACTTATAAAAAATTATTTTATGGACGTTAAAAGCAATGTTAAAGTTTTTTATTTGGTCAATATTTCAATTTCTAAAAGTAAAATATAGCGATATTCTTTAATTATTATTTTATATTAATATTAACATATAAACTTTTATAGTTAATGTGCATTCAATTTTTTTTCCTTTTTCTTTTGATAAAATTTTACTTACCTAAAATTAAAATGCGAAATTTTGTGGCAGCTATTAATATATTGTGAATTGTGAATATTAAGTTAGTACAGGTTTTGTTGTTGAAAATTGGTTGTTCTTTTTATTTTTGGTAAAACTTTATTACGTATACAAAATTTTATTATGGACATTAAATGCAAGTTAAATTTTTTTATTCGGTCAAGATTTCAATTTCTATAGTAAAATATAGCAATATTCTTTAATACTACTATTTTATATTAATATTTCTTTTATCCTTTTTTTTTCTCTTGAAAAAATTTTATTTGTCCATAAAAGCGAAATTTTCTCATCCCCAAGATTCTGTATCTTGGTTTGCTAGGACAATTGATAGTAAATCGCAATGACTCAGTGACTCATTAGGAGCAAATTTTATTGTGGACCATACATAATCCAAAAGGATGAAAAGAAATGACACCGTTACGTGTAATTAGTTCGATCTATTTGTATAATATATACATGTTGTTTCATTTCAGGCACAACTAGAGTTTCATTTGACATTATACATACAATAGTCTTATTACAGTGATATCCGTTATTGAATTTCATTTTATACATATTTAGTCTTATTATAAACCACTAAATTATAATTCAAATTCAACTACAGTTTCATTGGACAATATATACTCAAATATGTGAAACGTTATTCTGTTTCTTCATTTAATATACACTGTATTTTCATTACAATACAACGAAAGTATCATTTTAATATAACTATAGTTTTATTTGTTAATATATACTTCATATTTGAGATATGTTATCAGTTTTTTTTTTATACATACTATAGATTTATTTAATTTCAGCAAAACTAAAATATTATTCAATTCAATTAGAGGGCATATTCAATAAATGTGGTGCGTTTGAAGCTGTTATATGTACCGTATTTGTGTCGACACTGTCCACGATTTGTTCGACATGTCCGACAATAAAGTCAATGTTTTTGTTCATTTTTCGTTGTTAATTAGGTACTGTGATTAAGCAGCGTATTAAAATTGAAATTAATTGTAAATTCGGAAAATTAGGTGTTGAAAATCGTCTAGGGAGAACACATTTTTGTTGCCACTTAAAACGATAAACATGGTGAAGGATAAATACGGTAGCTCGTGACCCTTTGAGTGAAAGAACAGTATTCGACAATTTGACTCTTATACTGTGATTGTCAGATTCAGTCATGTATTCTTACTTACAATTTATCATCTGAGTACAAACTAAACTGTTTGTATAATTCCTTATAATAGCACGTGATTATAAACAAAATGGTGCCACCCGTTGACTATTGGACATTATAAGTATTAGATGTAACAAGTCAGATGAGCAGTTAGGATGTTTGACTTTCCATACTGCTGTGTTTTTCATGGTCGAAGAGATACGAAAGGTGGCAAACATGTTTGTTCTTGTTTGGTAGTGAACATGCATCCATTTCAAACCCACCTTTGACGGATCTCATGATAGGCTTGCAATGTCGTGTAATAATTTCAAGATTATTTATTTGAGTAAATAAATGACTTATGTAACAATTACATATTAAAATAATAAAATGTTTAAGTGTTTAAACATGACTAAGATTATGTGTCTAATGGTATCCGTGTTGGATTTTTCATTCGAAAGATTGTGAGTTTGAATTTCAGTGGAAGCGTTATTGATTCTTTGTGTTTTAGTACGTTGAAGTTTTTACAATTTCTGATTATTCTTTGTGTTTTAGTATGTTGAAGTGTCTACAATTTCTGACCACCACGAAGTGGTTGAAAATCTATGTTTTTTCCCTTCAAAAATCTGTTCTTGAAAGATATCCTTTACTGAGGTGAAATTGGATTAGTTGTATCCCACGCTATCAAAGTTAATTTTTTTTTTTTTTAATTTTTACTTTATGATTGTTTTTGGATTATTTTAAAGATCCAGAAAAACTTGACTCGCACGGTCCAATTAAGATTGGGTAAGCACATGTGAATTGACATGTTACTCCCCAGTGGTATACTTGTAGAATCAAGTTGGCATCCTGCTTAAATAATTGAGTAGTATATATAATATATCATCATAAAATAGAATAAAATGATGTGGTAATGGAAGTCCTTAATACCATTATTACCTGCTTAAGTGGCTTTTTGAGTGGGCCCTATTTTGAGCATATTGTTAATTATTAATGAATAAAAAAAAATTGAAGTTTTAAATTAGTATAAGAAAATTTAATTAACATCGATTTTATTTTATTTTATTTTAACTTTTACTATAGTAATATTTTGATATGATGTATACATGGCCAGTTTATGACAATTTTATCAGACACCGTGGTATTTAAGTTGTGGTCAAATTTCTTCTTTTGAGCTAATTTTTGTGTAGAGGTAGTAAGTAGGGTGTTAATGCAACTATAATATTGTAAGATTAGCTCGGTAAGTATCTATACACAATGTTAATGAATTTTGAGCCAAACATATCTTGCCCAGGGCTGAATTGTGATGAGGACATAAAAAGATTCAGACTCTGATCTACGTATATGGTAGTATATTAACTATATTTCCCGACCGAAAACTCCACATGTGCTTTCTATAGCCTCGATCCGTCAGCCCGACCGCCTTGACTTCGCTGTAATAAAGAAAGAGACAACACGTGTCAATAGAAGGAGCTGACAAAGAGCTAGAATGGCAGGGTGACACGTAGGGGACACACGTGCAACATGCTGATGAAGAGTAAAGCTATAAATACCCTTCGATGGCTTGAGTTAGGGGACTTTTGGAAGATCGAAGAGGCTTAACCCAGAAATGCCCGACTGCACCTGGTCGGTACTCGAGTTAGGCCACGTAGATTATCTATAGGACTTCGTGTATTAACACTATCAGTATAATATCAATTTTATTTTTAAAGATGTAATTCAATATATCAATTGTTGGACACAGTAACTAATTTTCTCACTGAATTATAGACACAACTAAGAGTGAGATAACGTACCAGAGAGATTATATGTGTGTCCACGTAGGCACGTAACTTAAAATAGCCCGAAAAGCCTCACCACTCCATTATATTGTATGACTTGACTTGTATCTCGTGAACCTAACTTCACTTTCCCATCCTTCCCTTTTCTTTACCAAAGCTACTCTCACTACATGCCCAAAGAGGCTTTATCTCCACGCTCAATTTGGAGTTGTCACGCACAATCTGTGTACACATATGCAAATTAAAAGGCAGAGAAACAACTATTACGGTCAAGAATTTCAATTCATTTCGTCTATTTTAAAAAATTAGTCTAAAAGTGTTTTATGAAACTTATGTGAGATCGTATCTTATATCATTGTACGTGTACTAATTATGTAGGGTTTACGGATAAGAGAATAGTGTTCTGGATAAATTGATTGAGTGAAATTAAATAGAGGTGGGGTAGATATGTAGATACATGTAGTTATTAACATTATAAATATAACAACTACTAGTCCTTTATATAGACTAAAAAGAAATGGGAATCTATTGGTTGTCATAAAGGCAGAGGAAGAGACCTTGGGGAAGAGGGTATAATAGTAGTTAGGGTAATGTCACCATCATTTTAAAGTTTCTTACAAAGAGATATAGTACTTGCACAATTTGCTGCACGTACGCTAGCTTTCACCTTAAGTCAAGTGGCCCATATATATATGATTTATCCATTTGGATATATAGATAGACGATTATATTAAAGACAACTTAACTGGCCACAATAGTAAAATTTGTCACAAGAAATCTAGGATTAAGTCTCACTAGCGGTAGTGAAATTCTGAAAAAATGACCCTATGGTAATGTCCTTAGCTTGCACTAGGTATAATACAAATGGTTTTAGGGGAAGCTTTAGATTTGTATAGTATTGTGTACTATACTACTATATATGGGAACTCAAAGCATTTCTCATTCACTTTTGGATTATACCCGATGCAAGCCAAGAGACACCGATATTGACAATGTTAGATATAACAACTTCTAGTTATTCAGTCCAAAGACCACTTAATAAGTCTAATCAATTTGCACCACTTAATTAAGGTCATAATATAATATATAATATATAATATATAATATATAATATATATTATTAGGAAAAATCTTACGGACTGACCCCTTAAATTTTTTTTCCCCAGCTATCATCTATGTGTAGGTGGGGGTTGAAATCAAGTGCTCAAATAACACTTTTGTGGCTTGTGGTCTACTGGTATTGGATTGCTCCCCTATGTGGGAGGTCTAGGTTTCGAGCCTCAGTGTAGGCATAGTTTGTATGGGTATCCCCTTCCTTTGTAATATAAAAAAAAATAATAATAACACTTTTGTGTGAACATGTACTTTTATATCAATGAAGTTGCACTTTAATTGTGTGCATTTTTAATTACTGAAAATAAAATTCTAAAATTATAAAATTATCACTTTGTAAATCTAAATCGTGATACGTGTTAATTTCATATTTTACACTATAATGCAAATGTTGTGTGAGATGAGATTGGAATAAAAACAAATTAAAGTGATGAGAGAATCATAATGAAGAATGGAATGCATGATGAATGATTAAATGCAACGCATTATGAATGTGATTTTGTCACATCAAGACCAAAACTATTGGCTCTTTTGGAACCCTAAAACCTACTTTATCCTTTTGTATGAAATATCTTTGCCCTTTTTCTAATCTCCTTTTCTTTGATGATGATAGTTAATTAAAAGCAAATCCATTTTTATTGATTTTCTTCTAATCACTATCTAACAAAGGCATGCATGTTAGTTGTTTATTATATTATAAATTTTGTTTCGACATCATATCCTAAAATACACCTTTTGCCTACCCTTAGTGTGTAGTTGCTTTTTTTCTTAAACTTTATTCTTTTTATGTAACTCAATTTTTTTTTGTACATGTTAGCTTTTCTTTGTATTCTTTAATTTTTTTCTTAAACTTTTTTCTTTTTATGTAACTCATTTTTACAAAGTGAAGTTGACGATAATTACGAAAATGTCACTCCATTTTTTTTTAAAAATCTGATATAATCCGTTCGGTTTTTACAAATGTAAAGTTGTGCTGAAATTAGTTCTTAGTTTTCTCTTGCGGTTGTGTTCTCAACTTCTCATAGGATCATGAGCCTATATATAGGGTTACGTTCATGTGTGAACCACCATTCCGTGTGAACCACCATTCCATGTGAACCTGCGAACTAAAAGAATGCGGGCACCGTAAGTACTACATGAATACATAACTACTCCAGCTCCGTGACTACTACATGAATTCACTGAAATTACCACACGAATTAATGCACTGCACAAATCCGTGCGCGTCCTCCAAGCATCCCTGAGAGTATGTAGTTGTTATACATTCATTGAGAACTTACGGTGCATTCCTACGTACGTTCTTAGGTTCGCATGGGAATGTTGGTTCTCATTTGAACGCATGGGGTAAGGGAGGGGAATTGTCCTAGTACCCCCCTTTGATTTCACCCTTGCTTGCCCCTCTATAATATGCCTCTGCTTGCCAACATTTTCTCAATCGAGCACGTTGAGCTATTAGCCTATTACATATATGCATGATATATAAAAAATAATCTAATTTTGATAAGGGTAATCCTAGTCAAAATGGTAAGAGATCCACATTTAACACTTGTAACCACAAGCTAAGGTTATAAATTCGAATCCTTATCCCATTGATTTGAGCTGGTCAGTCATGGCTAACCTAGACTACTGATTCGTTTACTTAAATAACATATAGTTTTCAGCTATGGGTCACAAGCAGTATACATATAATAAAACTACAATTCGATCGCCATACGTTTTAGGACAGCATGCAAGAAGACAACATTCCTTAATTCCTTATTCTTCTTAATAACAGAAGATTAAGGAATTGAAGGGCGACAGATCATATCGAACAACTTTAATTTTATGCATGCATGTATTCCTTTTTGTACACGTATATAGTTATATATTATACATCTTTTCCATGTCTCATCTGATGGATCTTGTGTTAGATGTACTTGTAATCTACTCCGTAACATAATAATCTTAATAATTTAACATGTAATATATAGTTATATATACACACTTCCCACTTGGTGATTATTTGAGCAATTTATTAATTTCACCTTTGTTGTAAGTTGGCATTTACTCATTTTGCACGATCTGTAGTAAAGATCAACTTAGCCATAATTGATATATAGGTGGTCGGCATAAATTAATGATCTCCTTTAATCCCCCTCAGCTCCCCCCTTATTATCAAAATTTTATTTTTAATATTTGTTCTTTGAAAAACACCTATCATTCTTATCATTACTTAAGTAGGGACCAAACCAGCATGAGATTATATTCCATGCATGCATGAATCTGCTTGGGGTGTCGTCCAAAATTAATTAATCATCATTATCAAGTTTTATTAATAATCCATTACAACAGATTTAGCCACTTCAGAGTATATAGGGAAGGGATCAGGTGCGGGGGCTTCCAGTGTGGTTGTGCGGGTAAACGCACGTAAACATTAATCTGATGCACTTAAGTACAAAACACCTTAAAACATAACCCCACACACATTAAGCAGAAGCCAGGTTAAACACAGGCCTCATGCACCTTAAGCACAGAACTCAGACACCTTTTAAGTTTCAATAACTACTCAGATTGAGCACAAACCCACGCACGTTAAGCACAAAACTCACGCACATTAAGCACAAAACTCATGCACCTTAAAGTTTCAACAACTCACATTAAGTTCACACTCACGCACATTAAGCACAAAACTCACGCAATAAGCACAAGACTCATGCACATTAAGTAAAAACTCATGGCACATCAAACACAAAACTCAGTACACACTCACGCACATTAAGCACAAGACTCATCACGCACCTTTAAGTATAAAACTCCACGTACATTAATAACCGCACAACCACACTGGAACACACTGGAACTTATTATATATATATAAATATATTATATATATATATATATATATATATATATATATATATTATATATATATATATATTATATAACCTGTATATGACAAGGACATGGGTTGAAACAAGAATGCGAAGAATCAAGATGGGATAAATCACTGGAAAGTTGGATCGGCGGTGAAGCGTGGAAGGTGATGGCGATGGCCACGGCGGTGGTGGTGGTGGTGGACAGCGGACAGCCTCACAACAAATTAAAATGCGCATAGTATAGGAATGTGGCCGACAAGGTGTCCATATGGATCATAGCCAAACATGAAAAACAATCGAAACCGTTGGTTTTTTGTTCAATTATTGTCGTGTTAATGATTCCTCTCTCAGCTTTAGGAAGAACCCGTCAAAAAGCTTGACGTAAATATGCACCTCATATAAGTGCTCTACACCACACACCTTACTATACAACACCCTAAATATAGACTATTAATGTAATTATAGGATTAAAATATTAATGTTTTATTTATCAAGTCTATAATTCCTATCTAAAAATGCATTTGGAGAACATCACAAGAAAGTAAACTATAAATCAACACCGAGCCACTGACTTAAAATATCGACTCATAGATGACCAGCCTAGGTTGTTGATCCGTATTATAGTGGAAAAATTGCGAGGTGAGTCTCGATTGAATAGGAATTGAATCCCGATTAAGACTCGGTTGGATAAATCATATTAATGACACAAGACATTATTATAAAATGTAAAAGGAGAAAAAATCTTTTTGAAACAACCCTAACCAAGTCGGGTCAGACTATATTGTTAACTTAGTAACAATGTTATACAAATTCAACTCCAAACGAAAGCAACCTATTGCTGGCCAATTATGGGCTAATCCTTTATTGACAAGAGTTATAATACAATATTTATCTGGTACACACCTTCAAATAATGACGGCAAGTTTTCTTTATCACTCAAAAAAAAAAAAACTTTTCCCATAATAAAAAGGACCAATATTTGTGTTAAATACATGCTTTGTGGTTTCTACTATTTATATATAATAAATCCTAAATGAAAAAAATAATAATAAAGGAAGCAAAAAGAGCCCCTAAATGATGACTGTGATCTACCCTAATGAAAAATTTACAAGTGAGGTGAAAGAGGGTTGGATTTGGATCAGAAAATGGTGTCAATTCTGAGCTTCCTTCTGGGAGGAGTTCTCTCCACAATTTGCTTCTCCAGGTCCATAAAGTTGGAGCCTTTATGAGCAAATAATCTCCTGAGATTGATGACTGAAAGCTCATTGTAGCCGCCAACTGTAAGGTCAGCCTGATCCAAATGATACCTGCAAGTTTCATTCTGCACAAATCAGTAACCGCTATACTACGAACATCTAAGTCGTAGCAGCAAAGATGTTTTCTCTAGAGACCGACAGTCAACAAATATTTCATCCGGGGGGAAACAGTGAGGATACGAGGAATGTTAGAATCTGATCATCGAGAAAATTAAAGACTGGAATGGTAAGAGATTGACATACGCTGGGTGAGCACCGATGAGTGCTACAGCCATCATTGTACAGTTGTGAGCCGCTGTTATGCCTCTAGGGTCGTCTTCAAACACCACGCACTTAGATGGCTTCCTATCCAACTGCGAAAGAATTCCTAGCATAAGCGAGGTTCCTAGAAATCGATTCCGGGCAATAAAGACCGTAATGGCTGTAAACGAAGGGAGTTGGAGTAATTATTTCAACCATACCTTTACCGCTGCAGAAAGAAACCTCTGTGCTATGGATTCCATGCCGTCTTCCTCTGACACAATAGCCTGCAGCTCCAAGAAGATTACAATCAATTGAAGCTTGTGCTGCATCTCAACTAAAAGCCTAAACTGATAGTTGGATTGCACATTTATGTTTATATATTATATATATGCTCAAACATGCCCCCTCACGTGTGCGGGCCAATTACTTTTTGATGGGCTCCAAGCAACACGTGGACCATAGTCTCTTTTTTGTCGGGTGACGCAAAGATTCAACCCATGACCTTTGGCATGGGGTTGGCTCTGATACCAAATTGAAGCATGTGCTCCATCTCAACTAAAAGCTTAAGCTGATAGTGGATTGCACATTTATGTTTATATATTATATATATGCTTAAACACAGCCAAACCCACACCTCAACAACACGTGATTATAGCAATTAAATGATAATAATATGATTGTGAACCTGAAAATACTTCATGAGCCCCAGGTGTTCTAAGGCGTCAACCATATTTTTTCGATCTAGATTTGAAACAACTGCACAAGGAATACGTGCTGTTGATATAGCATCTAGCCATTCCTTCAGCCCTTCGATTGGTTTCGAGAGCTGGATAAGAGGGAAAGGCGTTATTTTAAAGATATGAACTAATACAACAAACTCCAAAACTGGTCATACAGGAGTGTGGACAAAAGCGTTACTTGGAGTAGATTGTCACAGAATAACTGCGATAACCTTAACCTCAATCGAACCAAATCAATTTCATCCTTCTCCCACCGCAATACCTGCCAATTAAAGAATACTCGTAAAAACCGTATTAAAGATTATAGCATCTTCGTCTGAGTTTAAGTTAAGTTGAAGTAATCACAAAAGGATAGAAATTAAAGCATAAAACGCAATAAATTGTGGGAGAAACTTTTCAAATTTGTAGTGAAATTTAATAAGTATTCAAGCGTACATAAGCAATCATGTGACGCTAACCTTGTTTAGTACATGATCGACACCAGAATAAAGCAAAAGTCTTTGCATACTATCATCTTCGGCAATTTCCTTCCCTGAGTAATGCATATCATCATAACTAAAGTGCTATTATAAGCAAATATTTCTTCTAAATCCCATCCGCACTAGGAAATGCTTCAATATCACAGTTTTTTTTCAACATTAAATCGATAAATGCACTCCATGAAAATGATAACGGGCTAAGAGAAGGAAAGTAACTAGAAGATAAAAAAGAACTTTAGTGAATAGTCCTCAATAATCAAGGGAGGAAGACCTAGTCACCTTCTTCAGAAGCAAGTTGCTTCCAGGCATTCAACCTTAGAGCTTGAGTATCTGCCTGAAAAAACAAAGACGAATGAAACAAATCAGGCAGGAAAGGAAAATAATCAAATAATCATTCAAACGGCAGAACTCAAGAAGTCCGTGATTATGTAACAGAGTTTGTGCCCGGTAGGAATTTATTCTAGCTGGAGGGATATTCTTAGAATTCCCGTGTTTTCTTTCTTTGTGTTTTACTTTATAATATCATAATTTCTTGAATTCTTGGTTGAAATCCATCCTATCTCTTTACACCAATCAATGAACTACTAGGTTTATACAAGCAAAATTCTTTTGAAGTACAATCAACAAACATTCTTACTCTTGAGTTGATTTAGGATTTATCGATTTAATCTATCTCCCCTCTTGCCACAAGCAGAAGGAATCAATTACATTTTTGCAGGCAGAAAACGTCAAATAACCATTTTTCAGTGAAGCAAGATATTGAACCTTACCACTACATTGTCCCAAGAGAAAACTAATCCATAAGCTTCGTCAGGTTTCATTGCATACGAATTCTTTGAAGGAAACCTTCTTGCAGTCTATCATTTAGAAAATCCTAACCACAAACAAAATAAAATTCGATAATTTAGAGAACAAAAAGCTTTTGTAGCAATTCTCGACGAAACAATAGAAGAGTGTTGCCACTTACAACATCAACTTTGAGTAATCCATCCGCTCTAAATGTCTCAAACCCCTCTCCATATTCTGCTCCAATGGCCTATTAAATTTCAACAATAAGAAACACAATACTTAGCCCCATAGGCTTTCTTACCAGGCTGGCATCTCATCCTTAACCAATTTTCACCACTAACTTCACAAACTTTATCCTTTCAGCCAAAATAAAAATAAAAACCAGTGTTTCTGATTGATACCCATTACCCAGAAACAAAATTCTGAAAAGTTGAGACCTTGATAGAACAAATTCAAGAATAATTAATTAAATTGCAGAAAATCAAGTGAAATTAAAATACCTCTTCCACGAAAATATTGTTCGGTGAGACTGGAGGCGGGTCAGAAGACCCATTGATGCTCGACCCGGAAGACTTCACTATCAACAGACAATTATTCTGCCGATTCTGCACTCGTCTGGAGCGCTTTAATCTCTGTGTTTTAGCAATAACATAAATCCATTCATACGAAAATAACATTCAACAAAATTAGGAAATTTAAGAAGAAAAAAAAAAAAGTTTGGTATATAAGGGTTGCTAACCAATAAATTGAGCTTGACATGAGACTGAGGAAACGACGTCGTGACTGGGACCCAAGTGGAGCTCCTGAAGCTGAGAGCTGTTTCCATTTTCAGGCATAAAAGCTCTGAAGAAGCTATTGGAAGAAAATAAATGGCCGAAGCTTATCTCAGAATGGGCCTATTGGGCCGTCAACTATGGGTCAACTTTGACAAATTTGGCCCGTTAGACTCTGGGCTTTTCTCTACTCATGACTTGGCTCATTTGGACATAGTTATGCCATGGACCTGGGTCCACTGCATGGTGGACCCTAATCAAAATACACAATTTATATAGTGAATGTTCACAATTCAAATTGTAGACATTCAGTATGTAAATTGTGACATTTAATATATAAAATTGTGAACATTCAGTATGTAAATAGTGAAAATTCAATATATAAATCGTGAACATTCAGTATATAAATTGTGAATTTTTAAACCCGAGCCCACCTTGTAAAGTCGACTCGGATCCACAGAATAATTTGTCATTACAATACATCACCATGCAATTTCACCCCAACAAGACAGGAATTGGTACAAACAAACTTACAGTCACGACCTCATAGTGTACACTAAGTAAATCCCACACAAAAGATGTAAATTGTACTATGAAGATCATATACGACGGGCTCAAGCGAAGTGATGTTATCAAGATTATACTCCATTCACTCGACCATATTTATTGGAGAAGATCTATATATTTTAAGATTATGAACTTAGAATTTCGTTAATTTTTAATTTGTTGTATGATTTACAAACAAACTTATCATCACTACTTCATAGTGTGCACTAGGTAAACCTCACACAAAAGAGTAAACCGTACTAGGAAAATCATGCATGTACGACGGGCGCAAAAGGGTACGATATTATCAAGACTTGAACTTGTAACTTCATGGTATCAACTTAATATAATGACTACAAATTTTTCTTGACAATAAAACAAATACGATGATAACACAATCACATGTGTATACTTAACATAGTTGTTAACTGTGAATTTTTCTTAACAACAAAACAAAATATCACACAAGTCTGTGGTTCCTGCATGCTGCTGCTTAGGCCTGGGTTGCATGGGGGGTTTGGTTCTGTTGGAGCCATGCAGAGAAGTTGAGCAGAGTGTCGGTGTCAGACCTGTAATGCAACTGAGTATACTCAAGGAGGGTCGGCCATTTGAAGTCTGGATATAGCCTAGGTTGAGTGGAGCCCACCAGCTCCGGCGGCGGCGCCACCACCTTATCCTTGTGAGGCAAAGGAAGAAAGCTATGGACTTCCTGGGAACCATGTTGTTCACCACCGCCCTATGCATACAACTCTTGTATATCCCGTTCGAAAGCGCCTGACAGTTAATTAGTTAGTTAGTTATTTGGATATATATATATATATATATATATGGAATTGATGGAATGAATATATATATATAGTAGTGGTACCATGAAAGTGTCGCCTATGTTAACGACAAAAGCGTTTAAGCTGGGGTTAACTGCACGCCACTCGTTGTCCACAAACACTTGAAGTCCACTAACGTTGTCTTGATGGAGGATTGTTAAGGATGTTGGATCACAATGAGGTCCGGTCCCCAAGGTGAGCTCTGGTGTCTGGCATGGCGGATAGTAGTTCAGTCGCATTACGGAGTCGTTTCTTGGAAGAATTCGCTGAAATGCTTTCGGTTTACGCCTAAACCAATCCCCAGCAATTCCATTATCTCCAGAGCCAGTTTGCTCATCTCATTGCTGTACTTTTGATAAACCCCCCTATATGTATATATGTATATATGTATGTTCATCATATTATTGTATTACGTGATTAAAGTATATATATTTATGTGTTCTTGAACCTACCCGATATCAGCGAAATCTTGGCCCAATATTTTCTGGAAATACTCTTCCACAATGTGGGAACATTCTTTCTCGTCGGAATATCTAAAAGAGAGAGTTTCCTTCCATGGAAGCTTGGCGGAGAATCTGCCGGTGAAACTGCTGGCATAGCCGCAATGCTCGCCGAGCTTTCTCGCAGCTTTTTCCTTGGAGGACAGCGGCAAGTCAAAGAAGCGGTCCATGTCACGGATGGCGTCGGAGATGAGGTCTGCGTCAACTCCGTGATTCGTTACCAGAAAGAAGCCATGTTTTCTGCAGGCTTCGTCCACCAGCTTACAGGTTTCCGCGACGGCGGCGGGATCGCCGGAGCGGAAGGCGGCCAGGTCGATGACGGGGACCGGAATTCCCGGGCGGCGTAGATGCCCGGCTTCTCGTGGTCCGGCCACACGAATTCCGTTGGGATGTTGGACTGGTGCGGAGGACGGCGGCGTCGAAAACCACCGCCGCTTCAGGGATAACAGTTGGTGTGTGATCAATTCAGTCGCCATTATTGTATGAAATGAAAGCGAGAGAGAGATGTCAAAATGCGTTGTGAATGATATGAGAGGAGAAAATGGTACCCTTTTTATAGAATAGTTATCAATTTAGTCTAATATTTTTTCCTTTTACGTTAACGATTAGTATGGTTATAATATTTTTTTTCCTTATCAATTTAAAGTAATATTTTTTTCCTATTACGCTAAAGACTTCAAACGGAAAAAATATAATATCCATAATTGTAGTTATAATAATATTATTACAATTTACAATTCAAAGAATCTCAAAAACAATATTGGTTGAAAATTTTAACAAATATTGTATTTGACCCTAATTTGCTTTAACAAAGAAAGCAAATTAGGGGTCAAATACAATATTTAACGCCTAATAAATGCATAATTCATTGTATTTTTCTACATTTCTACTGTTTAAACTTTTTTCTTAAACAAAATAAATAAATAAATAAAAATATATGGATTGCAAAAACTATCTATAAATGTGGAGGATATATATTCCGTTATTAAAATTTACACTGACTGAATGCGGAGATATTTAGTGAAAAAAATAATAATAATGAAGGTAAAGTAGAAAAAATTAAAACAAAAATAATATAAATCATTCATTTAAACAAATAAACAAATAATTACACAAGTATTTTTTTATTCATGTTAAAGATTTAACTTTATTGGCTTTATTATATTTAGAGCTATAAGTATAAATGTATAATCTCACTTTCTGTTTTTAGCTTATTGGGCATTTTTCAATTGTGCGTAGCACATGTTCGTAACAAGTAATAATAAAAATAAAATTAAACTTATAATATATGTGTATGCGAGAAGGTAGTTGTTGTCTAGCAAATTACATATTGAATGTTCATAACTTAGTAAAAGGTAAATTGTTAAAATTTAATATGTAAATTGTAAATAAAAGTGTGTTAATAGGTAAATTGTTAAAATTTAATATGTAAATTGTAAATAAAAGTGTGTTAATTGTGTATGTAATTATAAACATTTAGTATTTAAATTGTTTATTTTGGACCTAGATCAACCTTGGTATAATTATTGGTTGTTGTCTTTTATGGACCTAATTAATATAATGCATGGTGACTAGAAAGCGGTTACCAATACAATGGAAGTTTGATGGTTGCTTTGGTTGGATGAGAAAATTACCTTCGCCCAAAAAATCATGTTTTCTCCCATTTTTAACCAAGTGAATTTAAATGTCCCTATAGTTCAGGCACGCAAGGGTTTTGAGATTCTCAATCTCTACTTCGTCACTTTCACTCCTGATGTGACAAGTCAAAATATGATAAGTTATCTTAATCTTGTGATGAGTCCAAGAAAAATATCAACATCAAATTAAAGAGTAAAAGTAAAGAGTACAGTAGATTTTTTTTATTTTTTTTATTTGGAATAAAATTCATTCAAATTAAAAATCAATTGGTCTCAGCCGAATTACATCAGAAATAAAAGAGGGAGGAGACGAAAACCACTCCCCGCAACCAGCATTGAGCACGGCATCCCTAGCCAATAAGTGGGGTGCCGAATTCGGGGATCACTTAACAAATGTAAAACTAATGTTAGGAAAAACACAAGCTACTTAAAAAAAAAAAAAAAAAAAAAAAAAAAAAAAGTGTGTACAAGAATATGAAAAAAGCTAAGTAACTCTGAGCAATACCAGCACAACACAAAATCCTACAAACCACATCCAAATCTAACGTTAATGAAATGAGAAGCAAACCAAAAGTGAACAAAAAACCACACAAGCACAGGGAAAGAACAGTATAATGTGTCTGATACATACATCTATATGTTATCTCTGGTTCAAAGACTGAGCCTTTTTCTTGTTGTGCCTAGGAATTGGAACTTGGATAAACCCAAACTTCTTCCTCTGTGCAATGAACTGCTTGTGCACAGTACTCCCATTATCCTTCCCGACGACTTTGCTGGATTCAGTATGATCCCGCTTTCTTCGCGTAGCATTTGGCTGAATGAAACATGTTGTTGTTGTCCCTTGGTGTGTCTCTCCACATGCTTCCCCACCATGATATGATCATCTTGCAGAATCAGCTTTCTGCTAAGGATGTCTCCTATTGAGATTGATGATCTGAAGACAGGAACATCAGTTCTGTCTGTCAGGGCATCATTCTGCAGCCTAGGACTGTCTGGTTTCTTGTCCATATTCTGTTCTGTCTTGTTTTGAGGAGACGAATCGACGAATTCGGTGTTGCAGAACTTATCAGCCTGCTGAGCCTTTTGAGTGAGGGCATAGTATTGTTCATAAGGGAGTGTTATTATCCTCCCTTCTGCTGCTGCAATATTATTGGTGGTTTTGCAGTTTAAGAGAGCTTTCCTTTCTGCAAAGGCAATGGCTTCCACAGCTTTGGCAGCTTCCTCCATTTTCTTGGCTGCAATTAGCCTCATTTCTGCAAGCTTGAGGCTGCCCTTTGTCCTCTCAATCTCTGACATGGCCTTCATCACTTCATGCCTAGAAGCTTCTGCCATTTTCTTGAACTGTTCAGTCTCCAGCAGGACTTTTCTTTCTGCATCTTCTTGTTCAGTGACTCCACAGAGGTTCTGATGACAGCGAGATCCATGGACATCTTGTTTAGCTCCAGTTTTGCTTGGTCTAACTCCATTAGAACATACCCAGGAGACTGATGAACTGGATTATTATTATTGAGTGAGAGTTTGTGCATTTGGGTTTCTGCAGGAGTAGTAGTGGATACAAATGCAGACACTTCCTCCATTAGGTTTAGTTTCAGTCCTTCAACAAATCTCTTTGCTGCTTCCACTTCTCTTAGGAGTTTAAGGGCTTCTTGCTCCTTCATCATCAAGTCCCTCTCATACTTCACTGCTTGCTCCTCCATTTTGTTTAGATCCAACACTCCATCTTGCTCCTATCAATTATATAATTTTTAGCAAAATCTTGTGATGAATTATATTGAGGATTTCACAGGTAAGAATAAAAAGGATTGCACCCTAATCGTGAAACCTTAATTGCCCGTCCTGCTTGGGAGGCTTCGCATGATGTAGGATGTTTGTACATTAGTATACACCCCAATTTCGGAACCCCACCAGCTTGCTCGATCAAGAGGCTTAGTTTGGTGGAGGATGTTTGTACATTAGTGTACACCACAATCTCGGGACTCTATTATGTTTGGGAGGCTCGGTGGAAGATGCTTGTACAGAGCAACTGATGAGTAGGGATGACAATGGGGCACTCCTCGCCCCCGTCCCCAATTCCTGGAAAGGAATTGAAAATAGTCTCCATTTCCGTCTCCGCAATGAATTAAGTGGGATTGGAGTCTCCGGTCAATTCTTAGTCAAAATCTTAAACTAGTGTAACTTTTAATTTTAAAAACTAAACCCTAAGTCTTATTTATATAAAATTATTAGGGGACAGGGTGGAACGGGAAAGGATATCTCCGTCCCGTTCTCGTACCGGACAGGAAATTACATACATTCTCCTGTCTTCCATAAAATTGTCATCTCTACTGATGAGCTATGCTAGGAAGACGGGTAAGAATAAAAAAAGGATTGCACCACAATTCAGAATGATCTAATGAGAGACTTTTTGGAGGATTCCATGTTTGTACACTGATATGTACAATGATTAAATTATATACCTCTCATAAGTAGGAATCGAACCTTACACTCTACAATTACCCATCATAATTTAAATATATCAATTGATCAATATGCCGGGGACTACAAGTAACAATCAAGTGGAATGGTGGTTGTGTTATACTTACTTGGGGAGGATAATGAGGAGGAGCAAGGCGGAGCAAGTGGTGGGGAATCCAAGGGCCACTCCCACCAAACCGGACGACAGCCTCCTTAACAGACTCGAACGGCGGCGAGGTATCGATTTCCACCCTCGGGCTCACAACATTCTTAGTGTCCGCCGCGCAGCCGCGCCGGATTCTTCCTTCTGCGCCATAGCTGCGCTGCTTCTTCTTCCGACCACTATTCTTCCTCCGAATTCAATGTCGGATTACAGTTAATTACTGCCAGTGGAGTGCAGAAATCTGCAGGAAGAAAGAAAGGAGCAGAAAGTGAAGGTTCATGGAGGAGTGGGCGCGGAACAATAAATTCCAGCAGGGTCAATGCCGCAGGCCATATTGATTTCCATTTTCTTTCTGTTTTTTTTTTCAAGAATTTTTAGTTGGATTCTGTCGTGGAATTTCCTCGTTGACCATGACAGGAGAACGCGATGTTAATGATGATGTTGGGATGTGTAACAGGCGACAGTGGAAAGCAGTAAGTACACATAATTTCATTATATCTATACAAGAACCAATCTTCTTTCCTGTGCGTGTGTACATGCTTGAGAGCTTCGAGAGATGGAATGAGTGGCCTGCACCGACAACTAGATCGACACTCAGTCAGTGTTGCAAAAATCTCGATTATACACGGATTAATTGGTGCTTAGGCGTTAGATGCTGATCGGCCTAGGGTATTCCTCGATGGTTTAGGTGGCTGATTAGACCCACAAGGGGATCAGTTAGCGCATAGCGCCTCCCACTTAACAGAGTCTCCCTCACCCATACCCACCCAAAACACTTTAATAATAAACGTTTTATACAAATTGATAAATATATTCAAGCATAGCAACTTCTCCCTACTCGTACAAGTATAGTTTGAGTGACAAACGAAAAATAAACAACAACTTAGTATTATATAATGTCTATGTTACTTTGAACATTTGTTAAACTTGTCTTTTACAAAAGGGAAAGAACATTATGTGAACAAGGTTGATATACATAATAGACAAATAAGTAAAGATGGATACACCATTATAGATCTTTTGACTAAGGAAAACCATTAAGAGAAAAGCAAATAAAAGCACAAGGGAAAAAAGCAGAATTGAAGCACAAAAACATGCACGTATGGCGGAGATAGGAGCTTCGAGGAAGTGAATGATTATGCACGCAATTGATTGCCCAAACCATTTGCGTGATTATCGCTCCCGACAGCCGACAACATCGTATTGTAATGCTATCATTAAAAAAAAAAAAATATATATCTTAAAGAAATGTGAGGGTTGTGTTTTTTAGGATAGTGGATATCAGGAGTTGGAAAATAATTGTAGCTGATAGTTAATTGCATATAAAATGACTTTCTCAAAAAGTTAATCGAAAAAGTTATCTTGAATAATTTTTTGAATTTTAACATTTTGGAACATAAATTGTTACAAAAAACTATTTAATCAAACACTCATATTGATTGTTTAATCAAGTTAAACAACTAATAGTGATCAAATAAATCAAAATTAGGACCCAACCTAAGCCGTATAGCGAATTAGAAATAATTTAGGAGTTTAAGTGTCTAGATTTAAACAAATACATGAGCCCAAATATCCACTAGGAGATTTAGAAGGAAAAAACCCCTGATTCGGGCTTGATCGGGCCTGAAGCTCACTAATCCAATATTTTCTGTTTGAGATATTTTGGCCCTCTAAAACACATATACAAAAACAAACAAAGAAAAACAATAAATAAATAAATAAAGACAAAAATTTCAACCAATAGAATGAAGTACAAATAATTAGGCTGGACCACGCATAATGTAAAGGACTAAGGAGGACCACTAATGTAGGGAAGGTCTATGACTCATGTAAGGAAGGTTTGCAATTAATTAATTATAATAGAGGTGAGTGTATCCTCCCGTCAGCGAAATTCTGTCGCTGACTGTTATTTTAAGTATAAAAAATAAAGTTGTGTTTTTATGTAATTATAATTTTTAAGTGTAATTGAGCCTATATTGTGACGAAGGTATTTGTAAATTAAAAATAAGAAATTTGAGAGTAGTGGAAGCATGAGATATAATGATGAGGAGATATGATAATTTTGATGCGTCTAAATAATTTAAGGAGATATATATTACAAGTGAAAAATAATTGAAACTTAATTGATTGAAAGGTTTCAATATCTAATGCCAATATATATTATACATCTCTTATGTGCTATCACTCTATAATTCCAATTCTAATTAATTTAGACAACGACCTCATTGTGTGAATATCTTAAAATTAACAAATAATATATATTTCTCTTTTTGAATGATACTGACTCAACTACAATGTAGTATTAAAAGCG
This sequence comes from Ipomoea purpurea, assembly GCA_009835305.1. Lineage (NCBI taxonomy): Eukaryota > Viridiplantae > Streptophyta > Magnoliopsida > Solanales > Convolvulaceae > Ipomoea > Ipomoea purpurea. The sequence goes on from VALG01001730.1 coordinate 57,667, forward strand.
AATAACGTCTCCACTGAAGTTCAAATTCACAACCTTTCATATGAGAGTCTAATCCGAGTGCCATTAGACCATAAGGTCTTGGCAATAATATATTTTACTTTAATTTTTTATTAAAAATAATATTTAATTAGTTACACCTCAACATAACTCTTCCGTGATGCACTTTCAATCTACTTCTTATTTTGACTTTATAGTATAAAGTATGAAAATGACCCACCCAAAGAGTTAAAAGATACGTATCTGATTTGAATATTGAAATAATATATAAATGGCTCATATTGTTACTTTGTACTTTTTAATAAATAGCTAGTTTCACTATTATAAATAGGGTGACAGGTACAAAAATCTTGAAGGAGATTGAACCCATCCATCTCAAAAAATTGTTTATATCTTTAGAGGGTTCTTTTTTATGCAACGATTCTTAACAAATTAAAATTACCAGTAACAAGTGCTTAAGTTCAAATAAGAGTAGAATTCATATTCGTGTATTGTGAGTGAGTTTAGATGGGCAATGTACCATAAAAGAATTCATATTCGTGTGATGTGTATAAAGTATACATTATAATGTTCGGGATTTAAATTCATTCGAGATTACATTTGTGTAGAAGATTTGAAATTAAATTAACATCCCAAAAACGTTTCTGCGATAGGACATGCATGCAAAGTTGTCAATGACAGTTGTAACATTAATGGGGAGGAAGAAGAGGGGCATGCAGCCATGGATGAAAGTAAGCCATCGCCTCTCCAACTAAGGAAACATACAGCCATACAGGTGCCCAAAATGGGAATGGACCACACGTACTATTCCAGTGCCCAATTTTCATTTAATTTATTCAACCCCACCTGGCCTGTGACAAAATTTATTATACATGGCTTTTATTCATTTCATCATCAGATCAGAGAGGGATTCATTGTATTTCTTTTTATTTTTTTTAAAGGCTTCAAGTTTTATTTTTGGTAAGTGGGAGTTGTCTATTAGCATTCTCAATTTAAGTCGGTCGACTATAAACAGTCTAGGTTTTTGTAATCATTTGTTGGTTAGCTAGGATCAAATATGAGTTTCATCCAGATCATACTTTTGAATTGAATAGGAGTATGGACTTTCTCGTAAATCAAAGAGAAGATTCATTGTTTAAATATCCATCCAAGTCAACATCCTTAATCAATGGCTCAAAAAAATAAAAATAAAATAATAAATAATAAAAATCAGTCACTCCCTTTATAAAATAAATTGAAATGTTGAGATTTTTATAATATATCTAGACCAACAACACCATTTAAATGTGTACATACTAACAAAATTATTATAGAGTTGAGATTTATTATAGGTGTACCTCATACTAAATAATATATATATATATATAAGATCAAATGAGAACAAGTCATTAAAGAGAAAAAAAAAATCAATAATCTCAACTTTACATTTGAAAAAATCGGACAGATCAGATCAATTTTTTTTTTAAAAAAATGTAGTGGTATTTTCGTAATCATGATCAGTTTTACTATGCTAACTTGAACACTAAAATCTGTCATTTTCAGACTTTTTCTCTAGGTTTGCACATTTAAGTATTAATATTGCATATTTAATATTAAAAGATTGCACTTGTAAAAATGCGAAAGTATATTGCACTTAAGGTTTCGATTTTAGAGTTTATGACTAAATCTTGATTTTATTTGGTTTATCGGTTCACTTTTTACTGCTTAGGGTCTAACATTTATGGTTTTGGATTATAAAATTTAACTTTTTTAATTTGTCAAACACTTTTTGCTCAAATGACATCCTCTGTGGCTCCCTTGAAGGAATGTCGCATGATCGAACCCCATTTTTCTGGAAGGTGTCATATGATCGAACCCCGTTGGTGGAGATTGACTCTTTTTGTGGCAATATTAAGACTGAGATTTGTTCTTAATTTTCTACTAGGGGCCTGTTCTCATTGAAAGATGGAAAATATAATGAAAACTTGTGTACTTCTATTTTAAACTCCCAACTTGTACTTCCCTCTCATGATGCTTTTGATGAGAGCACTTTTCATTGGACTAATGATGAAAATAACCAATCCTGGTTTGGCCCACCTCAGGAAGAATAAATGAGGGAGTAAATTTTGAGAGTCTGATGTATAGAACTATATATATAATATATATAGTATAGTATATAGTATATAATACTGATATATTATATTATATATAATATATTATAGATCTAGTCAAATCAAATACGGAGAATTTAAAAGGGTGTCATAACAATTAAAAACAATTCTTGCATGGCTAACAATATACTAATAATAAATTCTGTAATTATTATGCAAAGCCCAAACTGTTTAAATTAATAACTATATAATTATTCAAGTATATTATTGAATGGCATCACTATGTTTCCTACTCCTCATTGTATCTTCTTCCTCATTCAGATCTGCTGAGGCTGACTTGAAGAAAGAAAAAATATGAAAACCAGAGAATCCATAGCCCATAATACCCAGAAAGTTCTCAACGGCGGCAGCCATGATCATCGTCAAGAATCCCTGCATATCAAGCAAGATGACAAGTTTTTCTCCAGGCTTTTATCCAAGGAGAAATCATCGTCGTCTTCCATAAAAGGCGAGTCGTCTTTCAGATTCTTCTACTATGGCGATTCCTCGAAAGGCTCGATTCCTTTCCGGTGGGAATCGCAGCCGGGAACCCGAAACACCCCCTCTCCGCCGCGTCTCTCCCGCCGCTCACTCCTCCGCCGTCGTATCAGTCCTCCGCCGAGCTGAAGTCCGGCAGCCGCCGCTCCTCCTCCTCCTCGAGACTGCCGTCTTTCTTCTCCAAGCTTTCTTCGAAGAAAACCAGTTTCTTTAGTAAATGTTTCTTCCTCGATTTCTTCGTCCTCGTGTTCGTCGTCGTTCTCGCTGCCGTCTTCTGCTCCCACGGCGGCGCTCACCGGCCGGAGACACCGCTCGCAGTCGGATTTCCAGTTGAGGCTTGAGGACTTATTCAGAGATGAAGAAGCTTCTCCGACTTCAACCCTGTGCTTTGGCGGCGGCCGTGGTAACGGCGGCGCAGCGGCTGCAAGTGAGAGCGGCTCCAAGAACTTCCATGTTTCGCCGGTCATTCATGGCTGTGCTTGAACAATATTAGCGTCTTTTAATCCATTCTTAATTTCTGTAAGGACATGATATGATGATGTTCGCCTTGTACCTCGTTCAAATCTGTCGGTTTGTAATTTTCTGAATAATAATCCATTATAGGCACCAAAATGCCTTATGGTCTTTTTCTACTTCTGGAATGAATCCATCTTGTATTGCCAAATGAAATATAATCAAAATATTTTTGTTTTTATGTTTAATTTCCTAGTAATAAAATATTATTTCCTTCATCTATAAATACAATGTTCCAAGTTTTTCTATTAGTATTTTCAGTTTTAAGTTGATTAGTTGGGACTCGACAACTGTTACCTTCCTTGGGAGAGTCAGAGTTATACCGTTAGAGCAACAAAGTCTTTTAATTTGCTGATGAAGGAAGGTGCATGTTCAGTGGTGTTGTTTGATTGTTCCCTTATAACCTTTCATTTTGATTCAAACAAATTATATATTTTTTTTTTTTTGAAAACCAAAGCTTCAAACTTCATTAAACCAAAGATTCAATACAAGAAGGAACAGAATCAATCCAAACATTAGGACCAGTAGATGAACTATTAGCTTCTAGGCCATGGCATGAGCCAACCGATTCACTGATCTAGGAATAAAAGTAATGGACACTACTTCAAAGTGTCGTTTAAGAGAGCGGCACTGACTAATAACACAACCCGAAATAGAATATATTTAATTGTATTATGCATATATTTATTGTTTTGAAAAAAAAATATAGAGACCGGTGCATGAATTGTTTATATTTAATTATAATATGGAATAATTTTAATTTAAATAATAATTTATATAATAATATTTTCATCGTTTTCATAAAAAAAAAATGTTAGATTAGTATGGTAAATTGTCCTCCTTTGAACTTCCAACTTGCTCTTCTGATGGCTATGCTTTAGTGAGATCTAGTCCTGCCTTTATTTAATTCAAGAACATGTTTGGGCAATTTAATTAATTTTATTAAATAATTTGATCATTATTTAAATAAATTATATACTAATTGTATTGTTTTCAATTTGTCAAATCATATTATGGGTCCAAACTGATTTTTGTAATGTTAATTTTAAGTGATTCAATTTGTTGGGCAGAGACTGTGAGTTTCGTTCATCATTTTGCCATCGAAATTAATATGACATTGATGTTATGAAAATATAAAAAAATAAAATTACGCATTTGCTTATGAATAACATCTGCCCAACCGCTATGCACATTCCAAAAGTTATAGCTAAATAGTAATGAAGATGCCAACTTTATTTTCTTATATTTATATAGCAACCAACATTATGTTTGAATATTTTGGCCTTCCAAACCTCAAGCCAACGGTTGGTGAAGGCCTGGTGGGGCCGGGCCAAGTCCAGCATCTATCATTGAAACGTGGAGCTGACTATTATACACGTATATGTAAATAAAGTTACACATTCCTTACTAGCTATAACTTTGACGTCGTAGTGGTAAACGTTTGATTCGAGATTTTGCCCTTCTAGCCTCACCTCAACTGTTGGACTGAAACTTAGAGAGTTGGTTGAGTCTCATGTCTTGCCATCGAAACATAGCGCTAATAGCTACACAAATATAAAAAAAATTACAAATTTTTTACTAAACTAGCTATAACTTTTAGCGCAATAATAAACATTAATTACTCCATCATAACCCCATCTATGTCTCTTGTAAGCCTAAGAGAGGACATATATACTACATGTGGTTAATTGAGCAACATTAGTAGGTGACAGGGGGCCAACCTTAATCAACAACGTAACACTGCAGAATGAGAATGGATCCTTCGACATATATGGATTCAAATGTATGTTTGTACGATAATGAATCCACATTTAATATATATATTAATATATATTGCCGTAGCGTAGAGGTTCGTGCATGTATCTGTAGTGGTAGAAACCAAGCCATATATTACTATACCCAATTGCCCATTTATTTGCCCATTCAACACACATATAATTATATCTTTATTTTTATTAAACAAAAAAAAAATAATAAAGAAAATATTTCTCGTGAGGCTCAATTAATACTCTTCCATCATACTATATTTGAAAATTCATTGATATTTTTGGGTTGTATGCTTTATCATTTTCCTTTAGAATTATATTTTCTTTAAAATACTATTAAACAAAAGGGAAAACGAATTTAAAAATTATAAGAATTTTTTTTTTTTTTAAAGGAGAAGAGTTAAACTAACAAGTGAATAATATACAAGATTCGTAAATAGTATAAAGGAGTAATAATTAATTAATTGACCTTGTCGAGATGATTAATTGGTGCTAAATGGGGTAGAAATAATCAATTAGTTGCCGTTGTTATACCATGGACCAGGGTCTACATTTCAAGATGAACCATACTCTTAAATTGTATATTTTTAATTTTGAAATTGTGAACATCTAGAATATAAATTATGTTTCTATGCTTTAAGAATTTGTGAATACAATATTCAATACATGATCATCATAAATTGAAAATTTTAAAAAATAAATTGTAAATATTTAATATGTAAATTGTGTAATTTTTAGATTCGCGAGTGGAATAATTTGCCATTGAGTTGAGGTTGGGCCTAGGTTGTATATATTAGGCCATCTTACATTCCATGCAACAGTCTCTTCTGGCCCATCCATTACATCACATTTAAATATTATGTATGTATGTATGTAAGCATGCTTGCATGTGTATATATATATATACTCAGTATAAAAGATTCAGAGTAAAAAAAAAAAGTTCAAAAGTAAGTGGTTAATATATTGAGTTTGACGCACAAAATTTTCATAGTATGATCTATGATCTATTACACAGTTGATATAAGTTAGCTTAGAATTTCATAGAACAAAACAAATTAAATCACATGAATCTTCACGGAGCTAGCTAGGTACTCTAACACTGTATGTTAGTCAAAAGCAAGTGAGCAAATGCCATTGAATGATGTGTCAAAGATGCAAATGGTCAATTTGTATTGTCATCAATTAGTTGTCGATCGACACATGAACATGCATGTTTTCCTAAGAACATGTCTATCTAGGATCTAGTATCTAAACCAATACTTTATTTTGAATAGTTAATTTTTCCGTTCTTTCAGTCTTTGAATCCTTTAATCTTAAATTACGATTATATCTTGTTTTCTTGGCATAGTATATGTTAACCACTTTCACGTATTTTCCCTAAATTTCATTAGTTTCAGATTCAAATATAGACACACCACCCGTCATAATGCAAATTCTCTGATCCCTCGATAGGTCATTGAGGTGTAATCTTTTTTTTTTCTTTTTTTTTTATATTAATTTGTGCTATGTTTACATTTTTGCAAGCACTTTAGGTAACTTGTAGGTCGTTGATGTACATTCAATAATTTTTCTAGTCTACCAAAATTTCAAGTAAAATTTGGTGGAAATTTTTGAAATCATGATAAATTATTTTAACTTAAAAAAAAAAAAAAATGCAATGAACATGGGGATTGGGGAGGGGTATTTGCCTTAAAATACGGGTCAAACAAGAATCTATTATATTCCATGGGAATGCCATTCCCTTACAGTTGAAGCAAATTTATGCCTTATAATAATTCAACATTAATTCCCAATTAATATGTTATTTTAGTTTATCATACATATATATAATATTACATTATATTATACTTTATATTATCTGTATGTAGCAATTCCTTAGCTCCTTTTCATCACCCACTTTGATTTAACAGTTAACAAAGTTCACTCCCAAGCAATACTTCCAGTCTCTGTCTAACAGTCCTGTCTTAGCCAGCAATTCTGCACATACATTGCATATACAAATAAACTCTAAAATAATTATTTTTTTTTTATTACAGGGAATAAACCTGCAATAACTATCGAAGGTAGTGCAATGAGTAAACGTCATTTCTGTGGAATAACTCATAAATCACACATGAGAGAAAAATCTCAAAAGGAAGACTGTACTTTGTGTAACGAGTTCGATCAAGAATGTGTTGGCTAGATTAAAAAAAAAAATGTTTTGACCAATATAAAGGTTATGCATTACACTCTGTCAATATTATATTACAGTAAATTATTATAATACATTCCCAATTCTATATATCTAAACAATTATTTTGTTATGGAATATAAGATTTGTTTTATGATATTTGAATTGTTGAGCATATAGCTCAATGTGCTCCATCTCAACTAAAAGCCTAAGCTGATAGTTGGATTGCACATTAATAGCTATATGCTAACATGAATCTCAATTTGATAAATAACTAAAAGTAAATTTTTTTTTTCTTTCAATACATATTATTCCTCGGTCATTGACTAACAACTACACACGAAAACTAATCATGTTCATTTCAAGTAGGACTTCAAAGGGTGGCAAAGCATCCAAGGCTAATCATATATGTTCGTGCTGAGTAGGAGCACAAATGGCGGCGAAACGCCCAACCCTTCATGGGTTTTAAGGAGGTAGTTGTATTCTAATACTCAAACTCGAAACTTTTAATTAAGATAAAAGAGACCCACACTATCTCATCTGCTCTGCCTACTTAATTGTGATATATAGAAGAAACATTGTTATCAAATAGTTACCAAAATTGATGTAACATTATCAATCAGTGTCTAAATAATGAAAGTGTAGTGAAAGTTGAAACAGTTAAAGAAAGTACTAGTGGCAAGATTCATGGACCAACATTATTAGTAGACATAAATTGGGAAGGTAGAGGTGAAATGTCCCCAACCTAGCAAGCTTGTGTGTAACCCTAAATTTGTTTCACTAGCAAAGAAAGCTAAGCTGCAGAGCCTATGCAAACTACAAGTCTAAGTTATTGTGTATGTGGATTGTGGTGTTCCATCATTTTCTGTACACCTCAATCATATTCATATTTGTGCATATGCCTATATATCCTGCCAAGTGTAATTGTCAAATCTCTAAAGTAACACGGTTGAAAATCCTCTTATTTTCGTCCACTTTTGAGTGGACCAAAATCGGAATTTTGGGACAAATTAAAAATCGTGATTTCTGTCAACTTGAATGGTCCGCAGGATTATAGGTCACTAATAACTAATAGAGGACGTGACAGATCAGGTTGTTAATGGCCACCACCTTAAACAATAAAGTAAGGTGAGCAAAGCTCGCATGAACAGCTCAATTGGTCACAGAGGTGAAGTTTTAGAACAATGATTCGGAATCGAGTCACACTTATAGTAATAGACTCGTTGTACACCCCTACCTGACAAGCTAATACTCCCTCTGTCCCATTTTATGTGTCTGATTCAGTTAACGAGGATTCAGTTAATACGGAGTACGATATTAGAAGCAAATATGTTTTTATGAGACATCAAAGCAATTGATCACCCATTAGGTTTTGCAGCCATCTTTCAGAATCATCTGAAATCATCACATATCTATATTCCATTTTGTCAGTTTCTAAACCATCGTTTTCTTGTATTCCTTAACTTTTAAGCACTCTTTGCTTACCCTACCCCTACCATATCAATATCCCCGCCCCTCCCCAATCCTCCCTCCCAACCATAACCCAACAACCCTAACTAAGCAACTTATATATTTTCTGTCTTCTGCAATAAATCACCTTTCGATCTCTTAGCTTTCTCCCTCTCCTAAACCTGCCGCCACTGCTAGCTCCGGCCGGCCATACAGAGATAAGATCAGACAGCATTTATGCCTGAATGTCCAGAGAAAGGTAATCAACTTTCTATATCTATCTCTCTCCACTTAGCTTCCATCATGAAAACAAGAAAATAAAGATAGCTAGCTAATATTTTCGTGTTCTTTATTTTTCTCATGTATCAAAAAAAAAAAAAAAAAATTAAATCCATTTTGTTTAGTTTGATAATTTTGTTTCTTTATATTTTTGAAAATAATTTATAACTAAGCTGTGTTTTTGTGTTTCATTTGCGGCGGCGGGTGGTGGGGGCAGGGAGAGATATGAGAAATAGGGAAGAAGATAAAGCGCGAAGGTGATGACTTCTCTCAAATGGCATTAGGAAGAAGGCATAAATGTATTGGGGCCCGCCGGAACCCTAAACACCGTTACACCTGCGCCGCCTGTAAGCTCCTCCGACGCCGTTGTGCTCAAGAATGCCCTTTTTCTCCCTACTTCTTCCCCTCTTGAACCCCAACAATTCGCTTCCGTTCACAAGGTTTTCGGTGCTAGCAACGTTTCCAAGATGCTCATGGTAATAACAACAAAAACCCTAATTTCTTCAAAACCTAGCTTATATATATATATACATTATATATATTATATGTGTGTGTGTGTGTGTGTGAAACAATTTATACCCACTCAAATTTAAGAATTTCCCTATATTATCAAGATTAGTATCCATAGTACATGTACAATTATGTGTATTATACTAAATATAATACTTGATATAACTGAAAATAGTATATATGATTGTACTGGTTTGTATTAAAGGCACCATAAAAAATGTCAAATTTTATAAATTTCTCTTTATATTATAAAGGGTATTTCAAATTAAAATTGTCCTATCAATTGTATAGTAGTTCAAAATGTACTAATATGAACAAGGAAATGAAGATAAAACATCATAGATCAAGAATTCATGATAAGTCCATCCAATTTAAAAGACAGCCCAGTTAAATTTGTCATAGTGTAAATTTTAGTAACCACAAAGTTTCAAATTTATCTTAATTTGAGTTGGAAAGTTATATCCAATTTAGGGCTGATTTATCCCAAATCCTTTTTCGACTTGAATTATAAAACAAATTTCACCCAAAACGAACATTCGAGTAGCGATTGCGCGGATTTTACTCAGAAAACCATAATTTTTGTGTTTTTTTTTTTTTATGGGAATCTTTTAGTTGTATTCTTGTAACACATCCTCGAAAATGTATCTATCTATCCCAGGATGTTCCAGAGAGCTTGAGAGCAGATGCGGCGAACAGCTTAGTATACGAAGCAAATTTGCGCTAAGAGATCCTGTTTATGGCTGCATGGGAACCATTTTAGCATTACAGCAGCAGGTACAAGCTTTACAAGCGGAGCTTAATGAAGTGAGGGCAGAAATAATGAGATATAAGTTTGGGGAATCCGCCGCCAATATCATCATTCCGTCACCTCAGGTATCCTTCTTCCTTACTTCCGGTGCCGTTTCTATTGCGCGGCGGCGCCACTCTACCACCTCCGCCGCCGCCGCATCTGCCGCCGCCGGTCCTGCTCCCTAGATCGGCATCTTTCTCGTTGTACACCCCGGCGCCCTCCGCCCCTGATAATGCTGATTTTGGCACCATCTCGAGTGAGAACATATCATATTTTGATTAATTACTATACGTTATTATATTATATAGGTTTTGATTATCAATTATCATGATTTTTTAATTTATTAATTACATATTTGGAACAACAAAAACGTACGTGATTGATGCCTGGTATCATCGTCAGTACTATAATGATCATTGGTAACACAATAATGTTTAATAATATGTTATAATATATGTGATGAGAAGACATTTAGTTACATGGATTATAGTTTCATTTGTTATATACATACATTGACTAGTGTTGTTGGTTAGTCTATGTCTTTCCGATCCTTTCCACTTTTTAATTTGTATGGTATTTTTTTTTAAGTACTACTGATTCTGTTAGAATGTAGAATTTGTCTATATATACTTTCTCAACCTACTGAAACACAAAGAATCAATGCCCCAACTGGGGTTCGAACCTATGACCTTCCCTCTCTTAAGAATAAGATGTTGGGTAATATAATTAAGCTAAGGTTGAAACTCTTTCGATCTTCATAGCTCTTACCATAAAAACTGGTGGAGAGACCGGAGAAGGTAAATCGACAAATATACCTCAACTAGTTTATATACCTCAAAATGTTTGTATATTAACACTACTGGAAATTATGGAATTTCCCGACCACCTGAAAGTGATCTAAATCAAGTTGTAAGCAAAAAGTGGTCGGAAATAGCAGCAAAAGTTTTTTCGGATACCAAAAGTGTCGGAAACAAAGCTTTCAACTTGATTTAAGATCACTTTCAGGTGGTCGGAAATTTCTGGATTTCCAGTAGTGTAATGCTCACGACAAATCTAATAGGGTGGATGAACAGTCTTGCCAATTGCTTGTTCATATATTTGTATTATTTAGGTGTTCCTTGGCGTGTGGAGTTCAACCTGTCTTAGGAGTAAGCAAAGCAACAAACCTTAATTAATTAACAATGTAAACAATCTTAGCTTATTCACAACTTCATTCCTCACTTTCTCTTTTTGTTTTTCATTGCCTAGCTTCCTTAGTTTAACTTCTTGGTTGTCTTTAATATGCAGGAACCCAAATGCCTCTAAATATTAAAATTATTTCTTGAAAAATAAATGAGAAAAAGAATTATACATTGCATAATAAGAGTTTATTTATTTTTTTTTTTTATAATGTATATATGTACTCCTTTATCATGCATGCAGTGATAGCTAGTGTAACCATCTGAATTTTAAAAATGTTTTGAGGTATATATATCCTAAATTATATTCATAAAAGTAATTAATAAAATTTCAAGAAAATCTTTACAATGTCAATGTAAAATAGATAAAAGTGTGTATTTTGGTTATATTTAGTGTTAAAAATAAAGAAAAGAAAAGATTGATATATGACTAAAATGCCCTTTATTTCTTTTGTTTAATTTTCTCCCTTTTTTGAATTAATGACGAGGAAACCTGCAACCACTTCTTGAGAGTATGCACTTGGTAAATCTCACTCATGTCTAATAGCTTGTAAACCACACTTGAGAGCTAGGTAAATTGCAATTAAGGAGAATCAATGCGGCGAACTTGACCAAGAAAATGTTGACAATAATCAAATTTGTGACTTTGTGTGACGGACTTCCTTTTTTTTTTTTTTTTTTTTTTTTTTTTTTTTTTCTTTTACATGACAATACGAGAGTATGCAACACGTACCCGAAATATTTCCAGTAACACTAATGATTTGAGTACCGTATAGTACCCTTATAATTTAAATTACAATATCATTATATACATCAAGTTTACAACGTCAATCACCACCGGTGCCTAGGACACATCCAATGCAATAGGCACCGGTATGATTGACACCTAAAATTCTTATTTTAAATTTAAATAATATGAAATTAAGAATTTTTAGTACTACATAAGGAAAGAATGCAACCTAACACAAAAATTTGATGTATATATATATATATATATAATAATATTATATATAAGTATATGTATATATATATATAATATATATATATAATATATATATATAATAATATATATATATATATATATATTGTTGATATTGTGCCTAGGTTCTAGCTTAATTTGATTGTCTCTATCATTTGAAGTCATTTCAAGTGCATAAAACATAAATTTTAGTATAAATAAGTGATGAATTTGGTCTAAGTCATGGTTGCTTCAAAATGTGGCATGCATCATACTTATATTGCCATTACACAAATCCCATTGATCTCTTAATTGAATATTGCATGCCCAATTTAATAAAACCTAAAAATGTACATCTTTACTTTCCCCAAATCAATCTTTTGATACAAACAACTACATATGCAATTTCTAGAACATTACTAGTAATTTTTATAATAGAGTAGAGGCGTAAAAAGTGTATGGGTATTACACATATTTTTAAAAAAAATACTATTACATATCTCATATGACACGGTTTCACACTAAACTAATCAAATTTAATATCATGTATCATATTGTATCATTGACCTGTTATAATTCACATAATTTCTTTCAAAAAACACTACAAAGATATAGTTCAACTACAAAGAGCAGTCTATAGCCTTCTCGGTTTGAACGGTCAGCTATGGATAATATAATTAATCGCGATTGTTTTACCTCTTTATGATCCTTTATTGGAAGAGTCACAAAGTGGGGTTTACCCATTGCACACTTCGGATAGTAGTTGCGAGTTTTTCTTGTCACTCAATTTAAAAAAAAAAAAAAAAAAAAAACAAATATTATTTAAAAAAAAGGGACTGAAAGGGTGCCAAGTGAGTAGAATATGATTCTAGCTTGTGCCAAATAGTTACAAATTCGATTCTTGCCAACAATCTCTTGGTTGAGCCTGTCGCACAATATCTTCCTAGCAGTACGATTTACCTCTCTTGAATGGCTTGTAAGTTACTAAGTTATAACACAAGAACACAATTTATCTAATACAACATGAAATTTATTTCGAAAGAAAAAAAAAAAAAAGAAAAAAAAGCTGCTATATAACCTTTGGCGGACCAGGCCGATACCTAGGATTTGAAATTTAGTATAGATACTCAGATTCGTGTACGATGTTTCCTATTGGGCTTAATGTTCAACGTTTGGATCAGATCGATTCTTTTTACACATTTCGTGAATTGGATCCAATAAATTCTGAGTTTAAAATATTATATATATAATATATATATATTATATATATATATATACACATACTAATTTTGGTCCCATGTATGAGTATTAGCAAAATGCATTTTAATCAAACATGTTTTAATTCTACCAATTTTCGTTCATGATATTTTTTGTGCCAAAATTCATCACGCTAGTCATCCCTCTGTTTAAGACATGGTGAAATCTTAAAATTTTAAGAAAATTTTCATCATTTTCAAATTTAAATTCTAATTTGAGCATGAATAAAAAGAATTTAAGCCCTAGCTAAGATCGATTTCAATTTGCAATTTTCCTCCTCATTTTACCTTAATTTGAGGAGAACTGCGAATTATGATCGATCTTTAGATTTAAATACATTAATTCATGATCAAATTGGGAGCATACCTACTTTTTTTTTAGCCTAGTGCCCGAACAATAATACTACCCCACAAAACCATCAATTGTGATTATTAAACCAAATACCAACAACCTTGCTAGATAAATTTATACTTTGTATTATGGTGAACACATATAGTTAATTATAATATATGAACGATTACAATAGTACTCCGTATATATAAAACTATCTATATGTTAATACAATGTAGATAACACTTCCTATTTTAACATATGATAGTCAACAACTAAACATTTAGATTATAGATACAGCCTAAATTAAAGGGGAGGAAATTTGAATTGGCCTTTAATTGTGTGGGCATGAAATATATATGTTTTAAGCTAAGGGAGCTGGATTTCTATGGCTTTGTCGTTGTCCAGTTCCAAATCGTCCTTCACTTCCGTTAGCTCCTTCTTGTAGATATACTTTCTTGATGCCCAGATAAATGCGCCCAGATTCAAGATTGAAATGACCAGAAGGAATCCATAGTAATAATCCAAGTGAGAATCGTTAATGTTGTCTCCAATCCAGCTCTTGGATCTTCCGCGTCCAGTGATCTTATCCACCATCGTCACTAAGAAGCTGTTCAAGAAGTTTCCGATCCCGATCCCGCTCGTGAAGAACGTCGTGCCCAGGCTCTGCAGGTCCTCCGGCGACTGGTCGTAGAAGAATTCCAGCAGCCCGATGGCGTTGAACACGTCGGCGACGCCCAGGAGGACGTACTGCGGCAGCAAGGAAAAGATGGTCATGGGGACGATTTCTTTGGGGCCGGTGATGCCGTGGGCGGCGATGACGCGCATCCGCCGGAGCTCCACCGCGGAGGCTATTGCGATGGCGACGGTTTGGATGGTGAAGCCGATTCCTAGGCGTTGGAGCAGCGTGATGCCTCTGGGGTTGCCGGTTCTGCTGCGCATTAGCGGGACCAAGTAGCGGTCGTACATGGGGACGGTGACGAGCATGGACAGGGTGACGAAGCTGCCGAGTGAGGCCGCCGGAATTTGGAAGGCTGAGCCGCCTATGTGGCGGTTCAGGGTGGTGCCTTGTTTAACGAAGAGGGTGTTGAATTTGGGCCCAGATGGTGCTGGGGACTAGGGTTACGACCCATATCATAGCCATTCCTAGAACGACCTTGGCCCCTTCCACTTGAGTCACCGTGCATGGCGGGCTAACCTTGCCATGCTTGATTGCAGCCTTATCCAAGAACCTAGATTAATTAGACACAAATAAGTTATTAGACTGCAGTTAACTGTTCGGAAGAGTTTATTTAATAGCTTATACTTTATTTTAAGTTATTAATAAGTTATAAGTTTTAGTTGACAATGTTTTTAAAATAAGCTAGTAAGTTAAAATAAGAGCTTATTTTGAAATGTTATTTTAGGTAGTGTTTTGAAAATAAGTTAGTAGCTATATGCGTTATCAGACAATAATATTACCTAACCAAAGGACCAAAAGAACCATATTTTGGTTAGGTTGTTTTGATAAAAATGGTTGATGCCACCTATTGATGTAATGTAGAAGGCATACCTAAATATTGGAGTGTGTTGTACTTGGCGTTTTCCGGTACTAATATAGTACTGAGAGTCAAACTCATGGAGCTCCGACGGGTCGGAAGGGAGGTCGAGTTTCCGGTTGGCGAAGGCAACGGCGGGTCACCCGGAGCAAATTCCGGCCGAAACCGATTCAATCTCTTCTTGTGCCGGTACAATGGAGTCCCAATGTAGAATATAATCAAAGACAGAATCAACCCAATGGTGGGGATTCCATAGCCCAATCCCCAGCTCAAGTTTTCTTGGATGTAAACAAGTCCGATGGTGGCCAGCAGAGCTCCGGCGAAGGTGCTGAACATCCACCAGTTGAAGAAGGAGACTTTCAGGCTCTTCTCCTGCGAGTTGTAGTCGTCAAACTGGTCGGCGCCGAAGGTGGAGATGTTGGGCTTCGTCCCGCCGGCGCCGATGGCGATCGTGTAGAGAGATGCGTAGAAGAAGGTGATCTGCGAGGTGGTCGCCTTGTTGCACACGCCATTGTCGCAGCTTGGTTTCAAGAATTTTATCGACACCGCCATTGTCAAAAGCACCATTCCCTATATTATATATGCACCATTCAAACTTGTCCATTTAGCTAAGTTTTATATATTATTAGCATAAATACCAAATGATTACTAAAGTAAAACCAATAAAATATTCATCTTATTATTAGTAAGAAACACACACACATAATATATTGGTTAGACAGTGGCCAGTAAAGGAGTCATGTCATGACGAGAAGATTGCTAAGGAAGTTGGTAAAGCCCATAAGGACCAAGTCCAGCATTCAGTCTGTCTCAAACAATGTGATGATGGTCTATAAATAAGACAATAAGTTGAGTTTTTCCTACTAACTATATTTTTAAGGTGAGTGGTAAGCGCTTATCCTAACAAGTGATATCAACAATAACAGTTAAAATTGGTTGGTGCCGGGAGCGGGATGAATGAGAATATGATGATAAAATAGAAAATAAAGTACAAAATTGAGAGTATGTTTAGTATTATTCATCTTGAAAAAACTTGCTAACAAGTAACAACCAAGACATTAAAAAGTACAACAACGTCAACATTTAATTCAAATGGATGGGTCAACAAATTAGTAGCTAGTGGAGAGAGTGGCAAGAACATAGAGTACGTCAATGATGAATCATATATATGCATGTGGTGAACCTTTCTACATGTCATTCTTGATCATTATTATATTTATGCCCCACGCAATAAAAAAGCCTTGTAATAATTATATATTGGCCAACCAAATATGGGCAACCTCAATATATACAAATCTATCTTATCTAGTGGTCTAGGAATCAGCATGCACTTTGGACGGCATCTCCTCCATGGTTCCTATCCTAAAATTGAGTCATCATGCACATAAATATAATGCCACTATATTCATCACATTTTATTCTTTACTAACTAAAAATTTTAATTAAGATGAAATGCGTGTTATGATATGATGTACTTACAATGACATAAATGAAGGACGAGATGGTGAAAGTCCAAAATCGACCCAGGTAAGCGTCGGCCACGTAGGGCGCGAGGAGAGGGGGTGATCCACACCACGCCGGACCAATTGTTGACGTTCCTAACCGATGCAACGGTTTTCATGGAGTTGGGTTGTCAAGTAAACCACCAAGTTTGAAGCTATTCCGTAGAAAGCCAATCCTCTCAAATGCTTTCATACCTAGGACACATGACAAACACTCATATTGGATACATGGAGGGAACTCCCCTTATTTATCATCTTCATCCTTTTATTAAGATCCACGCGAAATGAAAATCTTTGTTACCCAAATCAGCTTCAACCATAAAAATAAAAAATAAAAAAAAAATACAAAAAATAAACTATAGGCAAAATATTTATTTATTTAGGGTTGAAGTTGATTTGGGTACGAAAATTTGCATTTCTGCGTTAGTAGATATTAATAAGGGGAAGAAGAATGAATCATCCAAAAATTGGATGAAGGATGAAAAATTACCATTAGGACTATATTTCTAACAGTCAACTAACAAAATTTTAACAAATGACTAAATTGGTTTAAAACCATCAAAGTTGATGACTAAATTGAGCACAAAAAGTCATTTAGGACTAAATTGAGTAAAACCGCTATACTCGAGCCTATAGTAGGTATTAACTCAAATTTCATTATTTAATACATAAAGTACATTATTCTAATTTATAAAATACATCATCTTATCCGAGAATATTCATTATTATATTCTAACACACACATGAGCTTAGGAAATTGTTTTTAACATCAAAACGACGTCGTTTTGGACCGTGGATCCACACAACTGTGTGAACCACAGTCCACACAATAATTTGCATGATTTCATATTAAAAATTAACATCCCTACTTATTTATATAATAAAAAGAGTTAATTCTATTTTTATCAACGATTTATATGTGAAATTTCACTTTTAGTCATTTTTTTAACCAGGATTAAAAAAACAGTGATTAAAAAAAAACACGGTGGCAAATTTTTTTTTTTTTTTTTTTTTTTTGTGTTTATGTCAAACTTAAGGTGCATGGTTTCTTCTTTAAGGTGTGTGGTTTTTGTTCTTAAGGTGCGATTTATTAGCTTAAGGTGCGTGATTTATTAGCTTAATGTGCGTGATTTTTGTGTGTGAGCTTAGGTGTATCAGTTGTTGAAACTTAAGGTGCGTCGACCAAAAGCTTTAGGTGCGCGGTTTTCTTTCGATTTATTAACTACAAAGTGTTTTCTTTATAATTATTATAACATTGTTAATAATAAAAAGTAATAGTTATAAATCCTATATATAATAAAGCCATATGGTCTTGTGAAAATTAAATGGTGATAATCAATATTTAATTTTCACAAGACCATATAATATTGTTAATTATTATGTTATAAATAATGCACAACATCCTTTATTATTAAAAAAAAAAAAAAAAAAAAAGCACACACACTCATCATTTAAAAATAAAATAGCTATATTTATATATCATATAAAAAATTTACTTTTGAATAAATAAAATAGCTAATATATTATATAAATCATATAAAAAATGTGTTCAATTAGAGTTTAAATTTACTCATACAAAATTTAAAATTTGCTTTCTAAATGTAGTTATCTTAGTTATTATTTGTATTGTGAAAATTATAAATAGATGAAATACAATTAGAATAAATAATGTAATTATGTAAATTCTCTCTATAAGTTTATTTGTATATGCACATAATTAGATATTATATTAACCATACAAAATTTTAATTTAATTTTAATTATAATTTTGTATTCTATAAAAATAATAAATACTTAACCAATGAAAGTTTAAAATATATTATATTTTATTAAATAATTTAATATTTTAATTTTTCTATTTTTATTTATATTTATAATATTATAATTTTTTCTCGTGCATCGCGCGGGGTGAATTACTAGTAATTAATAACAACAACAACAATAAATGTCATTTACGAGTTAAATAACATAATATGTTTATACTCCCATAGGTCATTTTACATGTCATTTAAGGTAAAAAAAAAAATTAATTTACCAAACACCATTTTATAACTAGCTATACTATCAGCTACTCAAAACAACTAACAAAATAAACTATCAGCTATGAACTAATTGTTAAACACGCTCAATATATATTAAATTCATATGCAAGTAATTGTTATAGGTTCAACCACGGTCGTTCCTAAGAAATTTGGGGTCTTGTGCGAAAATTCAACATGGGCCTCTTTTTGTATAATTGTAAATATATAAAAGATATATATATTGTACCAAAATATATATAGTCTATAAAATTTTATCTTTCAAAATTTTCACTTGAAAAGTGACATTCTTCTTCTTCGGGCATATTTAGATGTAAAATCATTCACTAATCCATTGAGTATTTCTTACAATATATTTGTCATATAAATAAGATTTCAATACTTTAACTTTAATGCATAACAATAGTAATAGAATAGCCAAGACTAATTTGATGTTGCAATTGTAGCATCAAAATACACGAAAAAGATTGTTATTCACCTATCAAAAAATTCATAGTTAGGGTTAGTTATTGAATTAATAATTTTAAAATTTTGAATAAAATTAAAGAATTAAATATTTGACTTACATATTTCATTCTTTTATCGTGAAAAATAAAAAATTGAGGATGCTAAATGGACAAGCAACACACTTCTAATAATGATTACAGAGACAGAATTCTTGCGTTGTGAATACAAATCTTGCGTGTATGCATTATAATAGAAATAAGAATAATTTTTGATTCTTTATATATAATTTTACAATAGTCAAATAGGTCTTACCGGCCTCAATTCATATAATTTATAGGACTATAACTCTATACATAAATCAAATCTTTTAAGAATTAAAAGCGTAAGCTTTTTAGAATTTAGGTTTTGAATTCTTTATACAAATAACCAATACTAATTTATAAAAATATAATATATAATAAATACAATTAAATTTTTTTATTAAAAGTGCCCCCAAAATTTGGGGCACAGTATGTGTACATATATACAATATACTGCGTAGAACATTTGGGGCCCCCAAAATTTGGGGGCCCTGCGCAGGTCCTGGCCAGACATGGCCAGGGCCGGCACTGGGTCCAACTATAACAAATTATATTCAAATACCATGATTCAAATTGTGCGGCTAAAAGGTCGGATGATGTAGAGAAAAGGAGCCAACTAATTTTCACATCTAGTTGAAGACTCTTTCAATGACGTACGTTCAATTAAAGGCTCATCATTGTCTATCACAGTCTCAGTAACCGTCGATTACTTTCTTTGTTAGTGAAGAAGGTGATTGGTGGTCGCCTTTTTGAAGAAGGTGATTAATATGACGCTTTTTCCGTATAAAGTTTGATAACATATTTGGCCATTTAATTTTTTTATAGAGAAAGCAGAAGGAAAGCATTGCGTCTACTGATTGCCCCGATAGGTTTTTTTTTTCTTTAAATAATACATTAGATTTGCAGATTAAAAAGAAGTCACTTCATATTATCTAACATGTCCAAACATCCATTATCAAAAATTTAATTCTGTATTTTTGTTTCTTAATATTACGATTACACATATTTTAAATTTAATTCAATTGTATAAACCTAATAATTAATTAATTTGACTTTTTTTCCTTAATTTGTGATAAGAGATGGAGATGGATGATTTTACTAATGAGAAAGATTGGATAAACAAACCCAATAGGATTGCAAGTTGCAACTAGGTTAGCTAATTGCGAAGTCAACTATTATAGAATAATAATACTATATTAATGTTACTACATAGGAATTTATTCAGTCACTATTGTTGACGGTATTTTACAAGTATTATTCTCATTTAATTACTTGTTAATATATATTATATATTTATAATATATATATTATATATTATATATATATTATATATATATAGTATATATATGTTATATGTATCTATATTTAATGATTATATAGTATATATATCTTATTATAGTAGTATATATATAATATGTTATAATTATAATGCACTCTGGTGCGAATGGAGCGCCATGTGCGAATATGCAATGCATGATATTCGTCAACGTGTCCAGATCTAATGGATGAGAAACCATTGATTTTTTTAAAAAATGCAGTAGCATTTTCATAATTAATTGAACATCGAAGTGCAATTAAAATGTATACAAACATGTAAAATGTATTATAGGTGCAAGTAAAACTTTACACTGAGCATCAATACTAAGTGCACCTATAGTTATAAGTTTGCATCTAAGTGCATGAATGTTTACGGGTGGTTTTCAGGGTATTACTACCCGCGGAACTCAGATCAATGAATGTTAACAAGGCAAAATTACATGAACTTGCAAGCGAAAGTAGGTGCACTTGTAGGTGAAAGTAGGTGAACCCGATCAATGAATGCAGACAAGAACTACATGCACTTGCAGGTGAAAGTAGGTGCACTTGTAGGTGAAAGTAGGTGCACCCAATTAATGAATATTGACACGTGTCACGCGCTGATTTGTTCGCATTTCTCTCCTGGGCACTTATTCGCACGCTGAACGCGACTATATATATATATATATATATTATATATATAATATATATTATATAGTATATATAATAATATAATGTATGTATTTATGTATGTATGTATGTATGTATGTATGTATGTATTAGATGTATGTATTAGCGCTCAAATGCGGCAGTGGCTTTAGGTGCTCGGTGCGGCCATATCAAAGTCGTCCATTCTGCTTAATCTAACGGCAGCGGCTAATTTTTGAAGATTTAATGATTTAAGCGCATCCTGGTAAGTGGGGTGTTATGGTAATTGTAGTGGTCATTTATATCGGTCGCTTGTTAGAATACACCAACAGTGTTAACAAAAGACATCAATAGTGATAGGAAAAAAAGCACCACAATGAGATGCATAATAAAATACACCAAAAAACACACAACACACCCAAAAAATACACCATATAACTCACCACCCCAATGGAATTTCTGAACAGTGTGTGATGTTTTTATTCATACCTAATGGTGCGTTCTGGTGATGTGTATCTAAATTGTGCATG